>JADLZN010000693.1:0-131182 GCA_018155175.1 Sinocyclocheilus anophthalmus
TAAAGTCATATAGGTTTGAAACAACATGATGGTGACAGGATTTTCATTTTGAGGGTGAATTATCTTTATAAAATCATATTAACTGTGAAAAGGCTCGACAAGAATTTTTCTTCTGGCCCAGTCAGGTATATTTTTACTTGCCCCGCTGCCAATTTCACTGGCCCCAGAACAAAAAACATAGTAAATTTATTCTTGAGATGCATCATCTCATTTTCAAGGGGGTCCTACATATTTTACTTTAGTACACATCTGTGCATATGTACATATGCATACATATGCATGATTTGCGACATCTGATATCATCATTCACTTCAATAACATGAGAAAAGCATCTCTGAGCAATTCTTCTAAATTAGGAATGTGCATTGCCTTCTCATTTATTATCTTTATCTAAAGGGGATAAAAATTCCAGCTGTTCCAGTGAGGATGATGTGTGAATTCACACAATCCCCCACAGACGTCAGGAACACTGAGTTCCCCAGCACAGCACAGCCATTTATGCACTAAATATCTGTATGAGCCTATGCCATGAGTGACAGAGACGATTCAGCAAGAGCAGCCCTTAAAGCCTGGAGGAAAGCCAGGTTATCTGATGCTCTCAGTAGAGGCTAGTCAGTGTCTTTGAGCTACTGAAAGAAAGGCCTCACTCATTTGATATCTATGGACGCTTATCATTGCTGAGAAAGGCACTGCAACATCACCAAGACTCCTTCGAAACATAAACAGTTGTCTATTCAGAGAAGACACAGGCTATAATAAAGCCAGTGGAAATGGCTGGAGTTCAGCTCACAATTAAAGAATTTATGGGTATGGGTGTTTTCATACCAAAGTCCCTTTAAGGCACGTCATTTCACTCGGCGGCCATCTTTGAAACACCTCTCGGCATGCCAGTGCAGCTCCATCTCTTTGAATGGGGAAACATACCAAAGTCCCTTTAAGGCAAGTCATTTCACTCAGAGGCCATTTTTGAAATGCCTCTTGGGCATGCAAGTGCAACTCCTATATCTTTGTATGGGGAAACATCAAATTCTACAAAACTGTTCGCCAAGCTTAAGATTCAATTTGATATTTGAAATCACCAATGAAATCTGACGACAACTGTCATAAATGCTTATTTAAAAAAAAAGCTTATTTTTCAGGCTAGATCAGCCAGTGCGCATGCGCAGTCTTAAGCACGTGTTTTTATAGCGACCGAGACTTTTAACGACAAGTGCAATTGCAATTAGCAATTGGCTCTTTTATTCAGAAGGCGGTGGGCGGCTTCTTCGATATCAAGCGTGCATTTACCCCATTCAAAAAACGAAAGTTGACATGTCTGGGTTATTTCTATAGCTGTTTTCATACGTAAGTCTGGTCTTAAAAAAATATAAATAAAATTCAACTTAGATTTCAGTGGACCTAAAAAGTAAGTTTCTTCCTCTTACGTTTTTGTGGATAATTTTGCACCATTTGTTTTACCACAAACACTGCAACTGAAATAAATAAAGCAGAAGAAAGGGAAAATCAATATGTTCAACCCACCCCTAGATCCACACAGCTGAGATATTTACCTGGTGTAGTTTGATCCCTGTTTTTGCGCATGAAATTAGACATGAAAACAGCAAAACGCGCCACTCGGAGAGAAGCGCCCCACCCAACTAAACGTCCGTTTCGACAATCTGATTTTTTTTTTGGGAGTCCAAACAAAAAAAACGTTTTTTAATATAAAAATATTTTCAGCAGTAAAATTGTTTGGGTGCCTACTAGTTTTCAAGTCAAGATCCTTGAAAGGGGCTATATTAGAAAATATGTATAATATAAATACCTGTTTTCTGTGTTGTTTTTTTTGTGTTTGTTCTTTTTGTAATGTGAATTTTAAATTCTCATAGCTTTAGGCATGAAGTTGCAAGTAAGTTGTTGCAAGGTATATTAATATAAGCTAGTATAGAGTCATCCAAATTGAATTTAAAGTTAAGGTCAGTGTTAGCTCTGGCTGGATCCTCAAGCCTTCATTTGTGCTGAACATTTCAGTCACTTTAAAAGGGTTCAGTTCACCTTACAGTTTGTTTGGAATATTCATATATGATCTAAAATTAGTGTGAACCACTCTCAGTGTGTGAAAACACTTAAGAGATAGAATGAAACTTTTCACTGCTCCTCTGTGGCTTTAAACAAACCATGAGAGCAACTTCTTAAATGAGACTAACTCAGCAATGAACCTTTTGTCACTTTGGATGGAAAAGCATCAGCAATATGACAGCTTTCAAATTCAAATTATTGTAGTGTCTATGAGCCCCTGAGAAAGAGGGGTTTAGGTAATAATTTGGATAATAGCATGTCTATGTATAGTACACAGAATAAATATCTCATTAGTGTTCCGCACAGTGTGCACAGTATGCGCAGTCCATGACCTATTTTGCAAAGCCACCTGACTCCAAAAACAAACGCATGCAGTCAATCATGACCAGTCTCAGCTACAATCTACTACAGTCTGACACACAAGAATGTTGATGAAGCAAAGTCTACCTCTGCTTTTATGCAACACCGTACAATCTGACAAGCAAAAATCATAAAAAGGCAGGGGGAAAAATGGCATGCACCAGAATTTAATTAGTTCCTCCATCTCCTATAAAGGTAACATCATCTGAATATGTAATATGGAGTTCACACTCAATGAAGTGGGGAATCACTTTTATTCAGAGGCCCAAACTTGAGCAAAATTTTGAGTTTGGTGCATTACTTTTCTTATTTATATGTAAATCAATGAGATCTCAATAACAGTATAGCAGACTACTTAAACTGCATATTATTAGTAAGCTATTTAAATGGTTAGATTTATAATCAAAGCTCTGTGGTTTTGAATGTGGGGGGGACAAGACATATAATGCAATGAAAAGAGAGATTGACAAAATCATTCCTCAAAAGCCATGGTGGACCATATTTGAACTTATATTTTAACATGAAGTTCAGTACGTGATAATCGTGAAATATTAATAACAATATAAAAGCTAGTTTACTTTTAGTTAGTTTACGGACGTATTTAGAATTGTACTAAAAGTCATTTTTTAGTGACGTGACATGTGGCCAAGTATGGGTCACCATACTTGGAATTAGTGCTCTGCATATAACCCATCCAAAGTGCACACACACAACCGTGAACACACACCCGGAAAAACACACCTGGAGCAGTGGGCAGCCATTTATGCTGCGGCGTAAATGTTGGGGAGCAGTTGGGGGTTCGGTGCCTGCTCAAGGGCACCTCAGTCGTGGTATTGAAGGTGGGAGGAAGCGCTGTACATTCACTCCCCACACCTACAATCCCTGCCGGTACGAGACTCAAACTTGCAACCTTTGGGTCACGAGCCCGACTCTCTAACCATTAGGCCACCACCCCTTCCCATAATTGCTTAAAAAAGGTATGCAGTTAGATTGAGTAGTTTTGTACAAACGGTTTTTCCAGTAAAGTTTGATCCATGTTTGACAGCTTAGAGGCCATAGAAATTCATGTATCAGATGTCATACGGTAGAATTAAAAAAATCTGTTTTTGTTTGTTGTTTTGTCAACACTATATGGCACTTCTTCCTTCATCAAAGCTCGGAATGAAAAGACGTGCAAGAATGTGTCATTTCCCTCACTACAAGTGTTTTAAAAACAACTATTTCTTTTGACAGTTAAGAGTTAAATGAGTGCAATAAGGGATAGTGAACATCACTTCGTTTTGTGTGCAGACGTGCGCTTTTCAGATGACCTGCTGCTTCCTTCGGCATCTGTGCATGTAAACGTGATCATGTGCTGTGAATGAGAGCAGCGTGGAGCACCTGTAGATTGCGCACAGCTCGAGACACGTAAAGTCCTGTTTCCTCTACATCCGCTTTCCACAACACAGGAAGAGCTCTCCGGCAGATCCTTATGAAAGCGCACGCACACATACAGAGAGAGAGCACCGGATCGCTCTCTACTGACCCCAAACCTCGCGGCTAAATGTGGAAATCAATGCAGCGTAGCACACTTAAATCGCCATTTAGAGATCAACAGTGTTGAGTTACGTAATCAGATTACTTTTTAAAAAGTAACTTGTAAAGTAACGCATTACTTTTAAATTTACAAGTGAGATTCAGGTTACTTTTTCAGAAACCTTACTAAGTTACTTTTTTCTTCCCAAATTTATGATTGACCAGCCAGAGCTCCTGTCCCAATGTGAGGAGAAATAGAAGAATTTGTACTGTAGTTCTAAAAATAAATTGAATAAGCATGATCCGGCGCACAAAAAAAAAAAAAACTGATTCGGTATTCCTCAAAATGAATAAAAACAACAACTCAGAATATGACGCAAACCTACAATAATTAAATATGTTAAATAACACAAACATCCTTTATGTATTTAATCCCATTCTATTAACCGAAGTCTTTGCTTCTGACCTTCGATGATCCAGTTCAACCATACTAATAAACAAAATTACTCTAGCGTCTTAGACACACATTGAGGTTTTTTGTATGCTGAAGAGTTAGTGTGTTGAAACTTCTTCTTCTGGATTCTACTGTACGGATGTAAATCTACTTTCCCTTCAGCCTGAGGCTTATCCATTTCACTTTTGGTGTGAAAAGGCTTTATATTTGCCAAAAATAGAACTTTATTATTTTAAAAACAAACAAGCAAGCCATGTCCAGATTGTGACTGTTTTTAAAGTTCCAGGGTAACGCAAAACGTAAACGTAACGGCATTGGGGGGCTTTCCATAAAAGTAACGTGATTAGTTACTTTTTTTTATGGAGTAACGCAATTTTGTAATGCATTTCTTTTAAAAGTAACTTTCCCCAACACTTGTGATCAATGCGTGTGGCTTGGAAACAAATAGTAACAAGCAACCGCTTGAGTCACCGCGCGCTGTTTACATGTACACGCGACAAATACAGTAGGTGTGTAAGTGAATGGTGCTAAAACACTCATTTATCAAATAAAAGACACATTATACGGCATGTTATTATGAAAACATTAGCATGAGCCGTGTTGTACATACATATTAAGCAATGGCAATTCTTTTAAACCTCCCATTTACACAAGCACGTACTAGCTACTTAATTAATAAGCACAAACAGCAACAGCCAGTGCTGTTCCCTGCTAAAACCGACACATACTTCCTATTGATACCGATTATAGTACGTCAAAGAAAGTGAAATCCATCTGCTAATCTCTTGAACCACAGCAGCAGCGGTATTGCTTGTTGCTAACGGCCTAAATAAATCACAACACTCCTCCACACACACACACACCGAACTTACCAGACTTGTCCTGGTCGTATCCCACCACTATGAAATAATCAGCCAGTCTAGCCATGGTTTCCTCTTTTGGCGAAATTCTGCAGCACAATTCAGCATTTTTCTTTCTTCAAAAGCACAGCCATGTTTGACACTGAGGGAGCCAGTGCGCCTGCGCGGACTCGCGTGCCTGGGCGTGGGTCCTGCATTCACTTGCACGAGCGATAATGAACATACCACACAATCAATCATACTGTGGAGTGATTTTCCTTGACGCGAATAATGCCATGTAATATTATAATAACGCAAAATGAATGACTGTTTATTTATTAATTGAGTCTTAGTGTGGACTATGCAAAAGTATGATCCACAGTATTTCAAATGTAAATGCAAAAGTTCCAAAATAATATTATATATAATATGAAATATTATCAAAATATTTGACACATCTGACGGTGGTGACGAAAACCTGAATTTGTAATAATTGTAACTATCAAATACATTGAATCAGTCAATTACTGCATTAAAACAAACACAACAAACAGTGAGTATGGTATTGTTTATAAAGCTTTTATTCAAGAGGCACGTTTAAGTATTTTGATATATCATTGGAACACAAATTCTTATGGTGGTGACATCTGACGGTGTTGACTAGTTTGGCATTTCTTTCACAAAACCAATGGAGCTCATGTAGTAGCCATTTTATTTGTTTCTGTTGATGCTAGACGCCAATGGAACCGGCTTCAGGAGAATACAATTATCTAAATATTTCAAATCATTTCCTCAGAAATTGGAAGATGGTGTTGACATATCATGGCTGTGACAAAGGAAATATTAACATTAGGATTTAAAATATTCTAAAACTTAGCAGAGCCTGACACTGATGTGCTCTGCAGAGGTGAACTGTGGCAAGGGGCTCCTTTAGAGTGACAGCTGCCCCTCATATTCCCTGATTTTATTACATTTTATTGAATGTCTGACGGTGTTGAAAAGTGGGGACACAACTTTAAAATCTTATGAAACATGCATGTGTCATTAAATAACAACCTTGCTTTGATAGGAGATATTATTAATGTGCTTTTGATTCAAACAAGCTCTTGTTCACATTAAAAAAAAACATTTATCCATGTTAATTGATATGAATGATTGAACACTTTCTGTGGACACAAAGTTTTTTAGGCGTAGGATGGGACATTTAAGAAACACAGATTTGGTAGAATAATGAGAAAATAAATTGAAGGTGATGAGGTTAAATACCTTTCTATTATAATCCCTCGTGACATTTAAAATTTGCCATTATATATTTTAAGCTTAAAAGAAAGTACGTCTATTGCTTGGACCTGTTTGTCAAGGTCAAGAATGACTGAATATAACCTAGTGATAAACAAATAATAAACAGCGTGGGCCACTACAACTTTTTTGTTTTGTAAATTTATTTCTCAGGTGGGAGAGGAATGTATTACAGATGATCCCTAATGTAGATCAGGGCCAGGGCCAGAGCTTCGGTCCTGGAGGGCCAATGCCCTGCATAGTTGAGCTTCAACCCCGATCAAACACTCTTGAACAAGCTAATCAATGTCTTCAAGATTACCACAGAGAAGGGCTCCGTCAGGCTGGTTGGAGCTAAACTCTGCAGGACTGAAGTTGCCCAGCCCTGATCTAGGTCTTCTGGACCAGTTGATGACCATGCATCATTCAGTTAGTAAACAAGTAATACCAGCTATCAGTAGAAGGGTAACACATGGACCATATATAATCTCATTTATGCAGAACAGAACAGGAAAGTGAATATGAGGAAATATGTATTATAATCCACCATAAAAAGTTTTAAACACTGTCCCACTCTAAATATTTGTTACAACAGACCCTCACAAACAACTTACTGAAATTGTACCATCCAGTTCTCAATGAAAAACTAAAATAAACATTTCAAATTATTGATTTATATTCTTTATTCTCATTAAGAATAACGTGTTTTTCCACGTGAAGTGCCTAAAATCCAATTCACCTTGCTAAAAAAACAACAAAAAAAAAACGAATAAACTATTCTAAGATAGTTGTTTAGCTTATCTGTACAACAATTTAATGCTGCATAACCTTTACAAAAATAACGCTTTGCTATTTATTAATATATGTGATTATACTTTGTTATATGAATGCTACTTGCTACTTTGCTATATAGATTGATTGCCATTATTATTGTAATTTATTGTATCTAACAAGGTACTACCGTCGTAATACCATGGTTTGTTCAGACTATTTTTCATCTGTTTACACATGATCACTCTAAAACAACAACAGTATGAAGCATAGAGATGACAACTCAATGACATCAGGGTGTTTAGTGACTCATTGTTAACTGTAGCATTCCTAGGCACGTCCCACCTGCATCTGTGGGTTCCCTCATCATACTTCATTAAATATCAACAATCCTTGTGATGGCTACGATATGTTGATTTGGCAAACAATATTTACCATATTTGGGCTGAGAAGCAAACAACTGGATGGTGTCAGTGTGTGGATGTTGTGCAATCTTTGATTTCCCATATAAGGATAAATCAGGGTTGCACAGTAATTAACATGAGCTAATGACATTTTTGTGAAATACATGTTGGCTGTTCTATGAAAAATCACACAAATGAATTTTAGAAATCATTTTATCAGAAGAATTTAATTTGATCTAGTCTAAAGTGAGGGGGGGAAACTAGGTGAAGGTCAGTGGGCATTCTCCCAAAAGATGCAAATGTATCGTTATCTGTGTTTATTATCCAGAAATAGAGAGTCTTACCTCTTACATAGAAAATCTGACAAGTGTAACTCAAAGGCACTTTAGTAGTCTTAGATCAACTCTTTGATCAAATCTTTCCGTACTGTTATATAAAACTGTTTTATATCTGATCTTATTGGACTATTAACATTTATTTTCTTTAATAAATAATTCTTTCTATGATACTATACATTACATTACATTACATTATATTATATTATATAAAACCAGATTGATTGCACTGGCCATTATTTTTATGCAGAATAGTACTTTTATGTCAAGTTAAAGATTTGTCTTTTTGTCTTTGTCAGATAATAGTTGTACCCCCAGCCAACATCCAGATTTAAAAATCACGAGCAATGTAATAGAAGAAACTGAATTCATTGTAACACTGGGATTTTTTAAAGAAAATCTAAGAATTCCCCAGATTGGCAGTTGGTTATTATTCCCAGAAACTCTGATAACAATCCATTAAGTAATTTCAGCAATAACCCATCAATATCCCCAGTTTCGTTTTGCTCTAATTGAGGTTGTTATAGAGAGGAAATGCTGGGATGAGAGAGCGTGTTAGATATGCCCCTCCCATCTCCCTGCAGTATAAATTCACTTACGTCTGCTGTGGAGAGTCAGACTATTAGCAGAGTATCACCACTGCAACAGCATTAACAACAAGTGAAACGCCTCTGGATTACTTTCTACACAGACTTCTGAAGCCAACCCAAGACTACTTCAACACAGGTATGCATTTTTAAAGGAAGCTTATGTGTTTCTGTTAGCTGCTCAGTGTCTTTTCTTTTAGGGTCAAGGCTCATATGCATAGGTTATCTGTAGTTATATAAGAAACTGAGCCCCAGTTTTGCATCTATAAGCCAGGGAACTTGCTTCTGTCTGTTAGGCAAAAACGTAATCTCATTTGAAGGGAATTTGAGTGATTTTTTTAATTAGGTGCGGATGGAGTTAAAGACACTGTGTTTTGTAAAAACCCACTGTTTTGTACATCATTGTCCCTTTGACTGCTTATCAGTGACCTGAAGCACAGTTGCAAGTTTACTTATTCATAGAAAGTGCAACCTCAGTTTGACATTGTAAATAAATGCATGATGAATGTAAATAGCGTGGATTTTGGACTCTTGTGCAAGCGTGAGCAAAGCATGGTTGGCTCAGAGTAGGGGAGCTGCATGCAGGTTTCAGCTGCTTCCTTTCAAAGTGGATATCTAACAGATGATTCATTTGCTTTTTCCTTCAAGGTTTCAGTCACGATGCAACTGATTCTGCAGTCAATCTTCTGCTGCTGCCTGCTGGCCACCTTTGCACCTGGTGTGAACGGTGCAAAACATGACCTGAAAAGAAGGTAAGCTGATGTGTTGATTTAGGATTTTTAGTCAGGGTTGGAACTGGTTGAAAAGTTTCTAATGAACATGTTTTCTCTTCTTGATACTTAGTGTCCGGCTGCAGAGATCAAGAAGGGATTTGAGCGTTGCTGCACTGAGGACTTTAGACAACAGCCAGTTTGTCAGACCGGACGATGTCAAAGACAACTTAAGGCCACATTCCAGGTAAGAATTATCAAGCGTTACCAGCTGAAAATGTATGTCATTGTTTTCTCTAAGTTAAGTGTGGTTTCACATGATGAAGTTGGAGTACAAACTTGTCAACCAAGGAACATTCAACTAAAAGCAATTGCTCAGGAACTCCATGCAGGCATTAATGTCCTCTTCCCTTGTCTGCCTTTCCAGCACTGGCATCAGCATAAGGACAAAACGCTCCAAGAACTCCATCAACCAGTCCAGGAGAGCGGGCTGCTCGCTTGGCACCTGCACGGTGCATGTGCTGGCACACCGTCTCCATGACCTCAACAACAAGCTGAAGATCGGGAATGCACCCGCTGACAAGATCAATCCCTTCGGGTACGGCCGGCGGCGAAGGTCCGTTCCAGAGAAAGTAATGACACTGAGACAGGAGGGCAGCAGGCTGGGGATGGTGTGGAGCAGCTCAAACTCTCAATCACGGCTGCACAAGCTGGAAGCGCTGCTCAGACGGACGTGAGCGCACGGGGTGGGAGTGCTCGGGGACGCTGCGACAGAGGCTCGCCGGCCAGCAATGAAATTCTAGAAATGCCTCAGACTCCTGCCAAGAGTTCTCCAGCACATTCTTTTCCAAGCACAGGGGCTGGAAGAGCAATCTTGCCTTCCTCGGAAGAGAAATCAACAAAGAGAAGTGCAGAAACAACAGCAGCTGTTGAAAATGAGGAGGGGATGCAGATGGAGAAACTGAATAAGTGTGCCTTGGATATGAGCAAGATATCATTGCACTGAAGTAGACTGGCCTCAGGGAAAAGCAGAACCTCCTCTCTTGGGACAAATGGACTGCCCTCCTGGTGAACCTATCGGTGGGAATTCAGCCTCTAGTTTAACTGTTCCTGTCCAGTGACTGTCAGAAAGTCTTTGGACTTCAACAGGGAAAGATTCATGATTCTAGAAAGGAATACACAGAGAGACTTATAAAATGCCAATGAAGGTGTTTCTAATTTGGAATCACATTTTTGGACACTGTAAGCAGGATGAATGCCTTTGATTATATGAACTGTCTGTGCCAGTCCACAAGGATTGTATTCTAACTTACTTGAACATTGTTGTTGTTATTATTTGTATAGAGATATGTGCAATCTATTTCATTTTTTATTGCAAGTATATGTATATTTGAAAAAAAAAGGTCAAAGATATTACTATTTAATTAGTTTTATATTACTTAATACTACTTACAGAGATCGAGCTATTTTTGTACAGGGAACACATAAGGGCATTGAAGGTAGCGTTATATTGATTATTCATTTATGTCAAGGATGTCTCAAGCTGTGGTATAGGATCACTTTTTTATGCAAGTATATATTTGTAAATGGGATCTATTTTATTTGTGTGCTTGTGTATGAAATGGATTAATGTTGTCATTCAATAAACTTTTGCAAACAATTAAAGCTGATGTCTTCTGGACCACGACTGTTTGTTCTACAGGAAGTGAAGGTAGTAAAAGGAAAGTGTCTCTCCACTGTTCCTCATCCGGATTGCCGAGTGGACAGACAGATGATCAGCACCTGGTCTGGGTTATTTAATGTTAAAGGCCCTGGGGTGCCTGGCAAATGGGGTGCCAAGTGCATTCCTTCTTTCCATTTTCCATACCTACTCACTTCATACAAAGTGGGTTATCTGTATTTGAAGGAGGAATGGGCCAGGACTGTGTTTAATGGGACCTCTGCAGGGGGTGGGCTTGCAGGATGTAGAGCAGAGGTGAGAGGCGCTCCATAGGACATTCCACTTAAACACATCATTTTCATTCCTGTCTTAATGAGATGGAACTTCCGAAATGCACTTTTTACCGTTGCACTCATATAACCCAAATGTGACCCTGGACCACAAAACCAAGCTTAAGGTACATTTGGGAACAAAATGAGATTTATACATCTTTAGAACCATTTCACATTGATGGTATGGTTTGCTATGTTTGGACATATTTGGTCAAAGATACAACCTAATGGAATATCTGGAATTGGAAGGGGTGCCACAAAAATCGAAAAATAGAGAAAATCGCCCTCTTTAAAGTTATCAAATGAATCCTTAGCAATGATTATACTATATGGTGATATATTACCGGTAGGAAAATTAGAACCTAAAAAAAAATATCTTCATGGAACACTTTTTTTAATATCCTAATGATTTTTGGCATAAATTAAAAATCTATCATTTTGACCCATACAAAGTATTTTTTGGCTATTGCTACAAATACACCAGCGACTTAGGACTGGTTTTGTGCTCCAGGGTCACAAATAGAAAGGACCATAATTGATGCTTTTAATCTTACAATATGCAACACATACCATGCCGACATGGAGAAAATTTAAATCCCCTCAACTAATAGTTCTCCTTTTATCAGATAGTGTCCATTGATTTTATACAGGTGAACTCTATGGCGAGTTTTCTGCCTGTGCCTCCACTTAAGGTAATGTTTCCTCAAAACTGCTTTGTTCTGTCTGTTTAAAAGGGAAGGAGGCAATAAGCATTTAATTTTTTAGAGGTTCCGGTCTCAAACAAGATGGAAATTGTTGGACCACATTCTCGTAAAATTCCGAAACCGTTCAAAATCACACTACCGTCAATACCACAACACCGCAACTTACAGATAGAGAATTGCCTTTGACGCTGTGTTTCACTCACTGATTTTCTAGCATGGAATAAGAGAGACAGTGTACCTGGTTCGTATGGTTTATTTTGTTTTACTTGAACACAATTTCCTGTAGTGGAGCGGTTGACTTTCACTACCAGTTGGGGAATAATACGGCCACTTTTGCTCCTTCGTAATTGTGAAACTAATGTTGGTGGAACCATATCCTGAAACCTCCAACCACAAAATTGCATAGTACTTATTTTTTGAAAAGGGCAATTTGAATAGGGGAGGAGTATGACTTTTCACAAGTGGCAAGACACTCCCAAACCTAGACATTTGCACCGGCAGCTAAAAATCAAAGTAGCCTATTCATTAAGCTCAAGCTGTGCCTTCCTCTCTTGCCGGGTATTTTAATGTTTAGGTTCCATCTTGTTGGTCACCAATGATTGAAGTCATTCTTTTGCTAGCTTTCCATTATATGTATGTTACTGGGATGGAGCCTTGCTAGATAGTGCCGCACTATCGGATCAGCTCATAACATTGCAGAGACTGCAACTCCGGCAGGGTAAGTGGATGGACCAGTCATCTTATATTCACAAGATTCTTATACTTGCGGAGATTAACATATATGCCGCTTATTTTATGAGGATTTTTTTTGATTTCTTCGATTTAGTAATACCTAAAATATTATGTTACCGTCCCTTAAAGTTTAAACGGTGTGATTTTTTGAGTTTCCAAATACTTTTTGTGGCCACATTACCTTCTTGGTCAAGGACACATGGACACATCTCCACAGGGGGGCAATAATAAATAATAACAGAGGAAGAAAAAATTTAGTAATTAAAAAAAAAATCTCTTTAAACTAATGTCTACTTAAATAATGCTAAACATCAGTGAAAGACAAAAAACTGCAATTTTATAGCCCTGTGTTTTGACTCTAGGTGTGAAGTGGCAAATAGACTCTGTTGCTTTGCTCAGTGAATTCCATGTGCCATATCTCATACATCACTTGGGGGCAGAATTGAGTGGGGTTTTTTTTCTTCTTCTTTCATTTCTTTCCTGGGAGAGAGGACGCAGAGTTCTGTTAGATCTGAGGCTGGGTAAGTGCTTCTATTTAGAATATTATGAATAAATGCATAGTTTTCTTTCTCTTGATGCAGTACATACCTGTGATTGTCAAAGACCTTAACAGTTTTGTTTATAATGATGATACATTTAGTAGCTTTGTGTCTGTTTAATGTTACCCTTTACCAGCAATTCTAATGAACTGTTATAAGAATATGCCACTTATTCAACATGACATCAAATCTGTTGCAATAATTAAAGTAAGAAATACCCACCGATTATTTTCTCCTTTGCTCTAGTCTTATCCTGCTACTGCACAAGCTGCTGTGTCTTCTCCTTCTCCAGGCCTGAGCACACAGGAAATGATGCGAAGACTCCAGACGCCCATAGTAAAGCAGCTCTCCAACCCATGTTTGGGAAAGGGTGAGAGCTTTTGATCTGTCTCTCCCTATCCTGCAGCAAGAAACGGTCTAATATCAGCATTTTTAATATCATTCTTTTTAAAATGGCTTTTTTATTGCAGCACTTATTCCATCATCGAATTGTTCACTGCAGAAATTGTTTCTGATTCCTACCAGAAGGGGGCAACCCGGAATGCTATCCTGGGCCCTAAAAAGGGAGACATTGCAGAAGAAAACATTAAGTTGCTAATTAACGGGCTGTCACCCAAAAATTAAAATTTTGATGTTTATCTGTTTACCCCCAGGGCAGGCAAGAGTAGGTGATTTGTTTCTTTCAGTAGAACAAATATTGACTGATTTTAAGTCCAAGCCTGTGGCAGTTAGCAGTGTAGACATGACATGGACTGGTAACACACCCTATGAGATGTTTAAACACAACAGCACCAGGACAAATCAAAATACAACTGCGGCTAGATGAGAAACATTAGGTCCTAGACCGAAACGAGCGGTTTATCAGAACCGAACAAGTCGTTATTCATTTTTACCTTTAATGACAACGTAGTTACGAGCGCCGGAACGTGATCTCGCACGCAGAGTTATTACGTCACTCTTGTTTACAGAGACCCCATTATGTAGGTACGGCGGCTAACAAAACGGTACTTATGACGTCTTATTTCCGGATTGTTCAAACACCGACTAAACTAATAAAGATACGTTCTCTCGCGCAAAACTCATCGGGAGTGGGACTTTCCACGTCTCCACAACTTCGGAGCTCTGCCTATGCACTCAGAAGTGAGGCCTTGAGGCTCTTCGGCTGGTTATCAACACACCCATTAACGTAAACTAAGCCAGAGCGCGTACACACCTCACGCACCGGATGCCGTGCGCGCACCCAAAGAAAGTTGGACATAGTGTTGTATTAGAGTTAAAAAATTATATAAATACTGTTCGTTTCTCGCACAAACCAATCATTTCGTGTCTTAGGACATCAATATGTCGTCACAAGCCGCAGGGTTTAATTTGGATTTGTATGTGCATGTTTTTTTAACTCTCATAGATTTTGTTACCATTGCAATGCATTATACGACTGACAGACTGCACGGGGGAGTAAAAAGTTTATTCATAGCGTAGTTATCCTGAAGATGAATTAGAAGAAACAAAGTCATCTACATCTTGGATTCCCTGGGGGTAAGTAGATAAACATCAAATTTTAAATTTTTGGGTGAACTATCCTTTAATGTTGGCACAATCAATCCTAAGCGACAGAAACATGGGACGGAAATGAGAAAATACAATACCAAGTCTAGTCAAAGCAGTAAGATGTAGGTATTGCTACTAGCGAAAAAGGACAAAGCTGCACTTTCTTTTATATAAACATGGTACTTAAGATCCTAATCGCATCCCTGTCACGGTCCTGTCCTTCTTTAGTTAGCTCTGTCATTCTAGGAAAAGTGTGTGTGCACTAATAGCTGTGAATCTCACTATGTTCGCCAGTGGACTTCCATGCCAAGTAACAATAAGATGTTCAGTAAATTATACACGATATAGTGAACAGCAAACAAATAGTACACCTTCCTAAAGTTACTCAGAAAAACAATGGACAAATATAATTAGGGGTTAGATTAGCCCTGACATCATTCTCAGACCTTAATGCTGAAATGGAAACCACTTGGGAAATAAAAACTGTCAGGAGATCATTCTTTGCTAAAAAGAGAACAATGGTAAAGAGGAATACCAATCTTGTTTTAATTGTGAAAATCCCCCACACCAATAAAAAAGCAACAAGGACAATTAAAAAACAAGGGCTTGGGACAAGGCCCATGAAATAATTCAGGCTTCCTTTAAGCTTAATAGTGTAGAGTGATTTTTTTGCTGAAAAAGAGCAGAGGAAAATATCCAAAGTACGTGTCGGAGCTGGCAAAAGCAGTAAAGAGTGCCTGTTTATCTCACAGAGAAGAATCAGCCTGCAAAAGTGACAGCATCGTTGTTCGTCCACAACGGAAATACCTACGGTAGTGCACATAATGGGATACGGTACATCTATTAGTTTTTCTACAAACATATTATGTTATGATGTTACCCTTTCAATCTGCATATGCTGTAGATAAGTGAACTTAAAACTGCAGGATAACCAAAAGCAATTTCTAATTCTGGGATAGCAACAAATAGCAGAATTTCAAGAGTAAAAAAAGGAGTTAGCATCCGAATTATGGGAGAAGAAAAGGCACCTAGTAAGTTTTTTTTTGACCTAAGCGGCTATTATTTATGATTTACACACTGAATCGTGTCCTTTGTTCCATTTTAAAATCTTTTTACATGATCCACAACACTGACATAACCCACCTGATATAGAATTCGTTTGCAGTACATCGTGCACAGGAACACTTGATGGCGACGCACCTCTCTAAGCCAGAAAATAGACCTATAGGTGCAAGAAAAACAGAGTGGTATTCATGCCTTTTTACACAAGCATGCAACCTCATATGTGTAAGGGCATGCAAAGAATAATTGCACAGCTGATATTAAAGATCATGGTCAGTAGCTTCAGTTTAGCTGATCATTACTTCAACCAAGCCACTTAGACATTGCCTTACTAACATTTATTTCTCCAATAAACCTTGCACCACACAAACCTCAAATTACCCTCAGTTCACAGAATCCAGAACTCCCCTCTTATCGACTATGAGGGGAGATTGAGAATGGGATGTGGAGATATTCAGCTGGATCTTAATGCCAGCTTGACAATATCATTACTTCCCAGTTTCATATCTCCCTGGCCCCTTGAACAAATCAGCCTGCAAACATAACGCACATCATAGGAATTGTGAGGGTCCACGGACTGTCTCCAAGTTTCAGGTCAGGCTGACAGGCGCACTTGGTCTGAGAAAGAGAGCGGAGTAGGTTATGCTAATTGGCGTCCAGTGGATAAGGTAGGAGGCTAAAATTTGAAGTGTTACAGGAAACATCACCGGACAAACAGTCAGATCAGGTAAACCTACTTTCCCTTTGTCCCCTCACACTGAGTTTTAGGTTGAATTCCTATTGCGTATGTGTGTGTGTGGGTGTGTGTGTGGTGTGTGTGTGGTGTTGGTGTTGGTATCATTGCGTGTTATTCAAATAATCACTGTGTGTTCGAAGATGACAAAGGGGATGATGGTTTGGTTTATTCTATGGTGTTTTCAACGGAGTGATACAAATAGATGCTGGGCATGCTCCCATGCTCTGGGACAACATGAACAGCACCCTTTCTGTCAACACCCGGTTTAAGCTCTGAAGCAACCAACAGGTATCAGTTTCAGGGGTGATTACCTCTGGACTTTTAGTGACATGATGCCCCATGCACACCCATGATAATGGCCAGCAGGACTGTTTATCTGGGGCTGAAATGATACGTGCCTAAAGCAAGGTCGGAGCTGGGATTAGAGGCTGTTCTTGGCGGCGAGGGATAGCTGAAGCTGTCAAAGGAGATGCTCCTTTGGCCACAGATTCCATTCACATGGACAGTTGGGTTTAGGAGATCAGCTCACGGATTTATGGGCTGGATTTTAGGGGGTTGTGAGGGAGTAAATCCCAAAGAGTTGGGAAACCTGTGTTTGTATGTACGCATGAGACGGGCTGGGAGGACTGAGCAAGGTCCTGTTTGTAAGCGGTTCTCTGTAGGCTTCGGGGTCACTTTTTGTTGACAGGTGGTGGTGACATTTAAAGGATTAGTAGCTCTGTGGATGTGAGGCTTTCAACCTTTTAAAAATAGAGAGAGAGAGGCACTCAAGAAAACAAAACGGTAGTCAGACAACAGCAGTTTCTCAGAGTGTGACTGGACATGGCCCACACCACACACATGCACACGCAAACGTATACCCAGTAATACACTTGAAGTGTGGCCGCTAAGAACAGCCGAAGGCGAGATGGCGGTGACGGGGGCTGAAGGTAAGAATGGCAGCAGTTGCACAGCTGTGCATGTCAGTTCACCATAGACAGAGTGTACTCATTTCAGAACCAGTAAATATTTTCAGACAGGTCTTGTAGGTATAGTGGCAGCATAGAAGGACTTCCTTGTTTTCCTTGAAGTGTTTGAGTGCGGTGATCCTAAGCAAAGTTTGGGGTGGAAATAGATGCATTGGTCAATCAAAACAAAAACAGTTGAGAGAAGCTAAAGTCATGGCCTTGAATCAGCATTATTTTTTGGACAGACTTTGATTTGTGTGTTATAGAGGTGATATTGAAGCTTGTGATATTGTGGGAAGATATTTGTGGCAGTTTTATTTCTCAATCAATAGAGCTAGATGGAATATGCTCCAGTTTTGTGCCAGATATCTACTGGTTTGTTCTCAGATGTCTACGGTACCTATGGTTACACACCTGGCAACAGTCAGTATGATGGGCACAAACTCTACTTGATATAGGAGTTTCTCAGAACGGCTTAAAAGAATGGAAACCTTGACAAAGGGATCTGGTTCTTGCCAAGGATAGCATCTGATGTGGCCACTGTGGACCATGTTCCTAACTGTTCAGGGAGAAGTCACACCCAGGGCTCAGACACTTGATCTGTCCTCACACAAACATAACTGTTTTATAGGGCAGTGTGTCTGCAGCTGTGCACTGGCCTAGTGACTGACTCTGCAGGCCTGAATCAATGGCCTTGGAATGCACATGGCATCCCAGGAGTATTTACAGCAAGCGTGTTGATATGAGCCATGAAACATACATCAAAGTAACCCTGTTGTTTTGAGCAGTGACAGCAACTCAGGAACTAGTACGGTACTTCTGTAAACTCTTGAAAGGTGACTTTATGAATACAGCAGCGTAATGTTACTAAAGTATGTTTAAATTTGCCCCTATACAGATATGCCACGGCAGTTCCCAAAGATTGCTCTGAGTGATGTGGATGAGGAAGTTCGTCTGCTGGCAGAGAAAGTGTATGCCTCAGCACTGAAGGAAGAGGACACAAAAGATGCCCTGTCCATGTACACTGTCCCAGAGGACTGTCCAATTGGCTTGCAGGAAGCCAAACAGAGGGAGCTACTCAGAGAACTGGCTGAGCAACAGTCAGAGGAAAGCGCCAAACGGTCAGCATCAATTAGTTCTTCAGTGCAGATTGCTATCATTAGCTTCACCTTACTTGAAACTCTAGGTCATTCCAGTCTATGGCAGACAAGCTGGTCTTTGGAACATAGTAGCTGGTTAGATGTTGGCCCAAAGTGGTCTTTTACCAGCTTGACCAATATGGTCTACATAGGTGAAACCAGGTCCACCAACTGGTCAACTATGTAGACCAGAGTGTTTCCAATCCTGCTTCTAACCTGCTGCCCCAGCATACCTGCCTGGAAGTTTCTAGTGATCCTGAAGACTTTGATTAGCTGGTTCAGACATGTTTAATAAGGGTTGGAGCTGACCTCTGTAGAACAGTGACCCCCCCAGGATTAGAAACCCCTGATCTAGACCAGCTTGGATGGGTTAATGACCTTAATGACTTTGGACCATCTTGAAAATATGTCAAACCAGCTACTATCAGAACAATTTTCCAGCAGAACAATTAATGATATGATACAAATGCTTAATGAATTTATTATTTAATTTATAGTCCCATTTTGCTTTTATCCTTTGTAGGAAGAAGAGTTTTAAGATGATTCGATCTCAATCTATGTCACTGCAAATCCCATTAAGTACGGAGAATGTCCGGGGTGTGGTGACACCCCTCATTTCCCCTTCCTCTACCTGCTCCTCCATCTCTCAAAATTTCCCAGAGTATCAAAGAGTCACCATAAGTGGAGACTACTGTGCTGGGGTGTGTAAAGTTAGAATTTACAATCAAGCAACTTTCTCTACTTGCTGTCATAATTTGTTGAAAGCTCAACCACCAAAGACACTTTTAACAGCTGACCATGTTTTAACAATCATGTTTTGTCTTACAATCACTGTGCTCGAACAGATTACAGTTGAGGACTATGAGCAAGCAGCTAAAAGTCTGCTAAAAGCTCTTTTTATTCGAGAAAAATACTCAAAACTGGCATATCACAGATTCCCATGGACCACTGCAAAGTTTCTACGTAATGCAGCAAATGAAAGGTGGACAGAAGAAGATGAAATCCTTCCAGGTACATCTGTATTTACTTAGGGTTCATAACCAGACATGACATGGAGACCATGCTCTTTTTCTAGGTTTATTTTAGGCTCTATAAACATTTCAGTGGAATTTTTGCCCAAGACATCAACATTGAACTAATTTTAGAAGACTTAAGTTAACATTAGTTATTTGTAGCTCAACTAAGAACACTTGAAAATACTGTGCTAGAATGGGAATTATTCTTTCTCCTCTGATGGGAAAACCAGCATTTTTTATGCCGGTCACCAGCAAGGGATTCTGTACCGGTCTACTGATGTCTTCTTACCAACTTAACCAACAATACTTTCTTGGTCAACCAGCTTCAACAGCTTACCTTTTTTTTGTAATTCTTCTGCTCTCCACAGATATCTGTCCCTGCCCTGGTGAAGGACAGGACCCTTACAGCATGGAGAATATTCCAGACAACCTCAATTATCAGATGAAAATGAAGGATGGCATTATTTATGTATATGAAAACACTGAAGCTCTGAGTATGAACAAACCACGCTGTCTGCCTTATCCAGACCTGGAAACATTTGCCATTGACATGAGTCACGTGCTCGCCATGATCGCCGATGGGCCTACGTAAGTCTCCAACCAATATCACCACAGAAGTCAACAATTCTCCTTATCTGCATATTCCAGAATTCTGAGATCTAAAGCAGTATTTCTTCTTTCAACAGTAAGACCTACTGTCATAGACGACTAAACTTCCTTGGGTCAAAGTTTTACCTACATGAAATGCTCAACGAAATGGCAGAACTAAAAGAACTCAAGGGTGTTCCTCATAGAGATTTCTACAATGTCAGAAAGGTATAATTTGAAACACACATCAGTATATGCAAATGTAATTTACCCTGCTGTCTAAACGTACACAAATGCTAACTTACAGGTAGACACACATATCCATGCAGCAGCATGTATGAACCAAAAACACCTGCTTGATTTCATCCAAACAACCTATAAAACTGATGCAGAGAGAGTCGTCCTGGAGAAGGCAGGGGTTAAACTAACTCTCCAACAGGTGTTTAACAACCTGAATATGGACCCTTATGATCTTACTGTAGACTCCTTAGATGTTCATGCCGTAAGTAATGTCTTATCTATATGTTGTATATGTTACAGCCCAAGGATATGCTTCATGTTTGTAATGTATTTACAGGGCAGACAAACCTTTCATCGCTTTGACAAATTCAATTCCAAGTACAATCCAGTAGGAGCAAATGAGCTACGGGAAATCTTCTTGAAGACTGACAATTACATCGAAGGGGAGTATTTTGCCCGCTTGATCAAGGTACAGTCATATTGTCTTAACAAGACTAAGGGTGTAGGTTTGGTTGGTAGGTAAATTCAGTCATCTAGAGACTGTGCCCCAATGTTTGCACTACACAGTGATAGTCTACAAATAGAATGCATGTTAATGTTGGTCATGCATATATCCCCGTGTAAAAGGGAACATTTTGAAGCTCTAAAAATACATATTCCGTTTAGGCTTAAGACACCGTTGGTTGTGTCCGAAACACACGAAGAAGTCTAGATACCAACTACTGTGCTAGTGAACAATAGTTTACCTGTTGAGGGTAAATGTAAAGTTCAGCTAACTTAAAGGGGTCATATGATGCGATTTCAATTCTTCCTTTCTCTTTGGAGTGTTACAAGCTCTTGGTGCATAAAAAAGATCTGTAAATTAAAGACTAAAGTCTCAAATCCAAAGAGATATTCTTATAAAAGTTAAGAGTCAACCACCGCCTACCTAATACGGCTCGTTCTAACAAGCCCCCAACATGTCTAAGTCACGATGTGGGAAGAATTGCATAACGCCGCGCAAATGTTCACGTAAAGAAAGAAGGCGTAACTTTGATTATTGCTGTAGTATTGTTGTTGCGCCGCGCACGCCATGTCGGGAAGACGATGTGTGTTTCGTTGTCAAAGCGAAACTACTTGTTTGGCCTTCCAAAAGAGGACACGATCTCCGCTTTGTCATGCTGGAGCTGTGTGTGAGCCGAAATTACATAACTTCGCGCTGTTGATCGCCCGGATCGGATTTCAACGTGGCGAAACGGGTCCGCCGGGGTAGTCACATGTGATGATGCAGCCCAACGGACGCTCCTTCGCGAATCGCTGGCCGCCGCTCACTCAGCAATCGGCCTTCCGTCATCTAGCCGCCGTGTGTGAGACAACTGTGTGTTTCATTGTGAAACCGCGAAAACTACTTTGTTGACTTCCAAAAGAGGACCAACGACTGAACTAGTGGTTACGTGTATTTACAACGCTGTTCCAGACCAGTTTAATACCAACATATCAGATGTGTGAAGCACGTTTATGGAGGACTTTTTTCTGATCCTGGGAGAGTAGACTACAATGCCGGCGGTTCTGACTCAAAGACTGTAAGTATGTTTTCATATTTAAATGATTTGCCACTGATGATTCAAAAGTGAGTTTTGGGCAGTGTGGAGTAGCACTTTTTGTTTGTCATTTCTCCGATTACAAATGAAGACATGGTTTTATGTTTACGCGGTGCGATGCAACGCGACACGTAAAAAGACAATATAAGTCATTATAAACCCGTAATTAATTCCCCAATGGATGCAACAATGCCTCGTTTGTAATGGGTTTTAAATGTTTTTGTCTCGTCGCTCCGGCCTGACAGGGCATCACAGTATGGTAAGGGCATAGCATTTCTGTCACACGCTTGAGGTATTCAGTCAAATCACAACGCACTGGATAGCTGGCACACCTCGTTTTTCAGACCGATGACCTTTTATAAAAAAGACGCGTTTCAGAACGGCGGGGCATAGAGGAGAAACAACAATAATGCACTGTATGTGGAAAATAATGTGTTTTGTGAACCTTAAACTGCATAAACACATTTCATTACACCAAATACACAAAATAACGTTCTTTTTAGCAGCATCATATGACCAATTTAAAATTAATTGTTGTATTGATAACTTATTTATGCCAAATGTAATCATATATTTTGAATTTAAAGGGGACATCAAATGCCCATTTTCCACAAGTGATAGATTCTTAGGTTAATGAAAGTCTGTAACATACTTTGGTTAAAATTTCTCAATCGTTGTGTAAAACAACACCCCGTTGCATCCACTGCATCCGACGGTTCTCACTGACACGCCCCAGTTCGGAAATTCGGGGCTTAAAGAAAATTCTTTAGAGAGTTTTCCACTCTGAAAAAAAAGAGTCCTCTTTATCTCTGTCAGGAAGTAGCACGTGATCTCGAGGAGAGCAAGTATCAGCATGCCGAACCACGACTGTCCATCTATGGACGTTCCCCTGAGGAGTGGGAAAGTCTCTCCCATTGGTTTATTCAGCAGAAAGTGTACTCCCCAAACATGCGCTGGATCATTCAGGTGCCCAGAATATAGTAAGTAGCTACATCAAATTCTACATTTTCAGAAAGTATTCATTTCTTTTTTTACAATTATCTTATGCTTATTTCTTTCAGTGACATTTTCAAGTCACGTAAGTTGATTCCTAATTTTGCCAAGATGCTTGAGAACATTTTCCTTCCTCTTTTCGAGGCTACAGTGAATCCTCAGAAGCACAAAGAGCTCCATGTATTTCTAAAATATGTAAGTTCAATGTTCATAATACATTTTTAATCAGTGTACTTCATGTAACATTCATGTAATTATTTTAAATGCCACAAGGCCAGATGTATATGGAAACTCCTTTTTAATTAACAAGTTTGAATATTGCAGTAATTCCAGTGAATTCAAATCGTAATGTTTATAGCATATAATAATATTCTAGAAACCTGTGTGCTTTCAACATGTTAAACATTTCAGGGACAATCTTTCCTGCTCCTGTATGAAAAACTTGACTAGTCTGCACAAAGACCAAACCTGAACCCCACTCAACATATTTAAGGATTAATTAAAATGACAAAGGCAAGTCAGGCCCCATTAGCAAACGCCTGACCTCTGACCAATGCTTGACCTCACTAATGCTCTTGTGTCTGAATGGGAGCAAATCCCTGCTTCCATGTCCATGCACATTTTGTGGAAACCTTCCCAGAAGCATGGAAGCTGGTGTCCACATTCTTTTGTCCGTGTTGTTTATTTTATACTTTTGTTTTGGTTAATTCCTGATCATAGTTATTGCAATTTTAGAACATTATTTGACATCGTGCACTTCAGATCAGACAGAAACTTTTCCAACCTTTCTTAGGTGACTGGCTTTGACAGTGTGGATGATGAATCCAAACATAGCGATCACATGTTCTCTTATAAGAGCCCCAAGCCTGAGCAATGGACAACAGATGACAACCCTCCCTACAGCTACTACCTTTTCCACATGTATGCCAACATCATGGTGCTCAACAACCTCAGGAAGTATGTGCTCCATTACATCTGTTCCACACACAAACTGGAAAATTCCATTAGGTGAAGAGAGAGGCTACATTTCCCATAACAATAGAAAAATGTCTGCACTGATGGAGGAAGTAAACAGAGATTATACTTTAATATTTGCAATAAAGATCTTCCACGATACCCCCAGGCTTTGATAAACCTTGAATAAGTACTGGAAGCCATTCAAGAAGAAAAGGGTTACAATTGCATGTGTGAGTGTTTCACTATGCACCAGGACATCTATAAATACCACTGTATCAGTAATACACACATATTGGGTTACAACTGAGATACTGTTAAAGCCTGTGGAATACTGTCAGTAGAACAAACTGACATCACCTTTCCACTTTATAATGATGGATTAGGGTCAGTATCCCGGGGCCTCTGAATGCATTGAAGAGGTATAAATGTATTTACACAGGAATTACAGTAAATGCTACAGAAAAAGTTTCAGATAGCCTAAATAGTGCTTTATTTTGTGACATCTAAATGCACTGGCTTGACTAAATAAAAATGACCAATGACATAAAAGGAAGAAATTTTAGGGGATCATTGATATAGCAACTGCAGACAACCATTTTTTTTTCAGTGTATGTTTTAGTATGACACAGTATTTTTACCGTGTCCCTCTGGTGACCCCATTAAAAATTCCATGCCAGAGGATGTGAGTTGAGATACCCACTATGCCCCATTGTAGATGTAACATATGTGACCATGGAGCACAAAACCAGTCTTAAGTCGCTGGGGTATATTTGTAGCAATAGCCAAAAAAACATTGTATGGGTCAAAATTATTGATTTTTCTTTTATGCCAAAAATCATTAGGAGATTAAGTAAAGATCATGTTCCATGAAGATATTTGACAACGTCTACGTAATATAATCAAAATGTAATTTTGATCGCTAATCTGCATTCTAAGTAAATTTAATTTGTGGACAGTTTTAAAGGCGATTTTTTTTCTCAATATTTTGTTTTTTTTGCACCCTCAGATTCCAGTTTTCACATAGTTGTATCTCTGCCAATATTGTACCCTCTAACAACATCAATCCATGGAAGGATTTTGAAGTTGTCAGATGATGTATAAATCTCAATTTTAAAAAATTTACTCTTATGACTGGTTTTGTGGCACAGAGTTACATATAGACAGACAAACAGCACTTGAACATATGTCAGTGACTTTTATCACAATGTGAAATTTAACTAAGAAATGCCATCTATTTTGCCATCTGAAGCACTAAAAGTCAGTTCCTCCAGGATTTTGCGATTTTACAAGTGCAGAATTGAACACAAAATCAAGCAGCTTGCATATTTGTCTTTATATACAACTCTGTACTTTCAGCAAAGCAGAATTATGATTGTAATCTTACAGTCACTAACTTCAATTACATAAAAACATCATGATAATTGGTGCGTTTTCACTGCAATCAATGAAATCGCCACAACTTTTGAGAACAGCCACAGCAAAGTCATTTATTTTAGGCCACACAAAACAGAAGTCTTGTGGGCCTGAAAAGTGCCCAGAATAGCAGCTGTGATGTTGTATGCTAGCCATAGTGCATTTTGTCTCTTTATCAATATATAGTATATTCACTTTTGTAACTGCAACTTTATTTTTCTCATTTGTTCTAATTTCTTGTTATGTGGATATTATATCTGCAACAAAAGGAGGCCTATATTTTTCTGTTGGTTGTTACAGCTTGTATATGTGTGTGTTTTCACAGAGAACGTGGTCTTAGTACCTTCCAGTTCCGTCCACACTGTGGAGAAGCTGGTTCTATCACCCACCTGGTTTCAGCTTTCCTCACTGCAGACAACATCTCGCATGGCTTAAACCTGAAAAAGGTTAGAAGTAGAAGATCAGTCCAAACTATTGTGTTCAAAATTATGAAAATTGGGCAGTGTGCTTTTGAAGTTTAGTTCAAAGTCAAATGCAATTTTATTTTAACAATGTGAAACATAACTATCCATTTTAAGAGCTTATTAGTCAAATTACCAAATATTTTGTACATTCATTGATGGCAAAGAAAATGGATTCAGAGTACAGATCTTCAGCCCAAGTCTATTCATGAAGCAAATGCAGATGAGACATGTGTTTGTTACCACTTCATTTGATTATGTACTTGTGTTAGTGATGAGCCTAGAATCAATGGAGCCTCTGACGCTGCACAGAAACATGCAAATGGAAGCAGGCGGGCCAAAGAGCTTGATCAGAGCATTTGATTTTATGATCAAACTGAACAAGCTCTCATGTAACACATGTGTGTGTTTTTTCCAGAGTCCAGTGCTGCAGTACCTGTATTATCTTGCCCAAGTGCCCATTGCCATGTCCCCACTGAGTAACAACAGTCTGTTCCTGGAATACTCCAAGAACCCTCTGCGAGAGTTCCTACACAAAGGCCTGTGTGTGTCGCTCTCCACTGATGATCCCATGCAGTTCCACTACACCAAGGTCAGACTTACAGCTGGGCCACAATTTCCTACATTTACTTGAAGTACTCCCTGAAATTATGGATTTATTTTATACCTGTAAATACGGTGGCCGAGAGAGCTCAACACGCTGCAAATAGAAAAAACATCTCCATCAATTTGACAACACACGCGCTGCAAATAATCACAACACAACCAAATACAGAAACGCGCTGCAAATACTCACAACACAACCAAATACAGAAATGCACTGCAATTTGTAACAACACAAACAAAGAAACGTGCTGCAAATACAAAACAATTAAACAAAAACAGAAACGCAGCTGCAAATATGCACAGACCACATCGGAAATGTTTAAGGGAAGCTTATTTGCAGCACGTTTCTTTTGATGTGTTGTGAGAATTTGCAGCCCGTTTCTGTATTTGTTTGTTTTGTGAGAATTTGCAGCGCGTTTCTGTATTTGCAGCGTGTTTCTGTTTGTGTTGTGAGAATTTGCAGCGTGTTTCTGTATTTGTGTTGTGAGAATTTGCAGCGTGTTTCTGTATTTGCAGCGCGTTTCTGTGTTTGTGTTGTGAGAATTTGCAGCACACTTCTGTTTTTGTTTGTATTGTGAGAATTTGCAGCACGCTTCTGTTTGCAGAGAGTTTCGGTATTTGCAGCTATTTATGTAGTTTGTAGTGTGAGGATTGCAGCGCGTTCTGTGTTTGTGGTGTGCGAATTTTGCAGCGTGTTTCTGTATTGCAGCGCGTTTCTGTGTTTGTGTGGAGAATTTGCCAGCGCGTTTCTGTATTTGTGTGCACGAGAAAGGAAAAGGGGGGGGGGGGGGGGAATTTGCAGCGTGTTCTGTATTTGTGTTTGAGAATTTGCAGAGGGGTTTCTTTGTTTGTGTTGTGAGTTTTTGCAGCGCGTTTCTGTTTTTGCAGCGCGTTTCTGTATTTGGTTCTTTTGTGAGAATTTGCAGCGTGTTTCTGTATTTGTGTTGTGAGAATTTGCAGCGTGTTTCTGTGTTTGTGTTGTGAGAATTTGCAGCGCGTTTCTGTATTTGCAGCGTGTTTCTCTATTTGGCTGTGTTGTGAGTATTTGCAGCGCGTTTCTTTGTTTTTTGCAGCGCGTTTCTTTGTTTGTGTTGTGTGTATTTGCAGTGTGTTTCTGTATTTGTGTTGTGAGAATTTGCAGCACGTTTCTGTATTTGCAGCACATTTCTGTATTTGTTTGTGTTGTGAGAATTTGCACCGCGTTTCTGTATTGCCAGCGCGTTTCTGTGTCGTGTTGTGAGAATTTGCGCGCATTTCTGTTTTGCAGCGCGTTTCTGTGTTTGGTTGTGTTGAGAGTATTTGCAGCGCGTTTCTATATTTGTTTGTGAGTATTTGCAGCGCGTTTCTTTGTTTGTGTTGTGAGAATTTGCAGCGTGTTTCTGTATTTGCAGTGCGTTTCTGTTTTTGTTTGTTTGTTTTGTATTTGCAGCGTTTCTTTTTTTGTGTTGTGAGAATTTGCAGCACGTTTCTGTATTTGCAGTGCGTTTCTGTGTTTGTGTTGCCACAATTTGCAGGGGTTATGTATTTGCAGCGCGTTTCTTTGTTTGTGTTGTGTGTATTTGCAGTGTGTTTCTGTATTTGTGTTGTGAGAATTTGCAGCGCGTTTCTGTGTTTGCAGCGCGTTTCTGTGTTTGTGTTGTGAGAATTTGCAGCGCGTTTCTGTATTTGCAGCGCGTTTCTGTGTTCGTGTTGTGAAATTGCCCGGCATTTTTGTATTTGCAGCGCGTTTCTGTGTTTGTGTTGTGAGAATTTGCAGCACACTTCTGTTTTTGTTTGTATTGTGAGAATTCGCAGCGCGCTTCTGTTTTTGTTGTGAGGAATTGCAGCGGGTTGCGTATTGCAGTGCGTTCGGTATTTGGGTTGCGAGAATTTGCAGGTGTTTCTGTAATTTGTGTTGTGGAGAATTGCGCACGTTCTGTATTTGCAGTGCGTTCTGTGTTGGTGTGCCAGAATTTTGGAGGCGTTTCTGTATTTGTGTTGTGTGAGAATTTGAGTGCATTCATGTATTTGCAGCGCGTTTCTGTATTTGCACGCGTTTCTGTATTTGTGTTGCGAGAATTGGAGCGTGTTTCTGGATTTGTGTTGTGAGAAGTTGCAGGCGTTCTGTATTTGGTTGTGGGAATTGCCGGGAATTTCTGTATAGCAGTGCGTTTCGTGTTTGTGTTGTGAGAATTTGCCGCGCATTTCTGTATTTGCAGCACGTTTCTGTATTTATTTGTGTTGTGAGAATTTGCAGCGTGTTTCTGTATTTGCAGCACGTTTCTGTGTTTGTGTTGTGAGAATTGCAGGCGTTTTGTATTTGCAGCGTTTCTGTATTTGTGTTGTGAGAATTTGCAGCGCGTTTCTGTATTTGTGTTGTGAGAATTTGCAGCGCATTTCTGTATTTGTGGGGGAGAATTTGCAGCCGCATTTTGATGTGTTGTGAGAATTGCGTGCGTTTCGGTATTCTGTCTTTTGGGTGTTAGAATTTGCAGCGTTATTCTGTATTGGTTGTGTAGTGAGATTTGCAGCGGTGTGTGTCAAATTGATGAAGATGTTTCAATTTGCATGTGATTTTTCATTTGCAGAACGTTGAGCTATTCGGCCACCGTATGTAAAAGCCTGCCCGTATTTTTTTTAATGGAACAGTTTATTAAACTTTAGACAAAATATTTTCATCAGATATAGACTAGTAGTGTTCATCTTGAAATATTATACCATTATATTTCTAACAACACAAACAAAGAAACGTGCTGCAAATACAAAACAAATAAACAACGTTTCTGTATTTGCATCGCATTTCTCTATTTGTGTTGTGAGAATTTGTAGCGTGTTTCTGTATTTGCAGCATGTTTCTGTGTTTGTGTTGTAAGAATTTGCAGCGCGTTTCTGTATTTGCAGCGCGTTTCTGAGAATTTGTGAGAATTTGCAACGCGTTTCTGTGTTTGTGTTGTTAGAATTTGCAATGCGTTTCTGTATTTGCAGAGCGTTTTTGAGAATTTGTGAGAATTTGCAGCGCGTTTCTGTGTTTGTGTTGTGAGAATTTGCAGCGCGTTTCTGTATTTGCAGCGCGTTTTTGAGAATTTGTGAGAATTTGCAGCGCGTTTTTGTGTTTGTGTTGTTAGAATTTGCAGCGTGTTTCTGTATTTGCAGATCGTTTCTGTATTTGTGTTGTCAGAATTTGCAGTGCGTTTATGTATTTGGTTGTGTTGTGATTATTTGCAGTGCGTTTCTGTGTTTGTGTTGTGAGAATGTGCAGCGCGTTTCTGTATTTGTGTTGCGAGAATTTGCAGCGCGTTTCTGTATTTGCAGCATGTTTCTGTATTTGTTTGTATTGTGAGAATTTGCAGCGTGTTTCTGTATTTGCAGCGCGTTTCTGTGTGGTGTTTGTGAGAATGTGCAGCGGTTCGTCTTGCAGCGTGTTTCTGTGTTTGTGTTGTGAGAATTTGCAGCGTGTTTCTGTATTTGCAGCGCGTTTCTGTGTTTGTGTTGTGAGTATTTGCAGCGTGTTTCTGTATTTGGTTGTGTTTGGTTGTGTTGTGAGTATTTGCTGCACATTTCTGTATTGTGTTGTGAGTATTTGCAGCATGTTTCTGTATTTGTGTTGTGAGAATTTGCAGCGCGTTTCTGTATTTGCAGCGCGTTTTTGAGAATTTGTGAGAATTTGCAACGCGTTTCTGTGTTTGTGTTGTTAGAATTTGCAATGCGTTTCTGTATTTGCAGAGCGTTTTTGAGAATTTGTGAGAATTTGCAACACGTTTCTGTGTTTGTGTTGTTAGAATTTGCAATGCGTTTCTGTATTTGCAGAGCGTTTTTGAGAATTTGTGAGAATTTGCAGCGCGTTTCTGTGTTTGTGTTGTGAGAATTTGCAGCGCGTTTCTGTATTTGTGTTGTGAGAATTTGCAGCGCGTTTCTGTATTTGGTTGTGTTGTGAGAATTTGCAGCACGCGTGTTGTCAAATTGATGATGTTTTCTTAATTTGCATGTGATTTTTTCATTTGCAGCGCGTTGAGCTCTCTCGGCCACCGTATGTAAAGCCTGCCCATATTTAATTTTTAATGGAACAGTTTATTTAAACTTTAGACAAAATATTTTCATCAGATATAGACCAGTAGTGTTCATCATGAAATATTATACCAATAAAAAAAACTATTCTTAAGACCAATTGGGATGTAACGGTTTCTCATAATGACGTAAGGTATTTTAAACATTTGCAGGGGCTAGTCAATGATTTTATTGCTGTCCAAATCCATGTGTTTTTCTCCCACTACCTGTGTAAAAACATTTTTGACAAACACCAAAAACTACCACCGTAGAATTACATGCTTTTTCAATACAGAAATGTTGTGATTGTTTTACTACTGCAGGAGGCTTTAATGGAGGAGTACGCTATTGCAGCCCAACTGTGGAAGTTGAGCACATGTGACGTGTGTGAGATCGCTAGGAACAGTGTCCTGCAGAGTGGCCTTTCCCATGAGGTAGTGCACATGCTCAGTTCATAACATTATGTAAAAATGTATTCGGCACAACACTGATGCATCTTTGCCATTTTCCCCAGGAGAAAAAGCATTTCCTTGGGGTCAGTTACCTGAAAGACGGACCAGAGGGGAATGACATTCGGCGAACAAATGTAGCCCAGATCCGCATGGCCTACAGACACGAGACACTGTGTAATGAACTCAGCTTCCTCGTAGATGCAGTAAAGTCAGAGGTTGTTGGGTCACAGTAGCTGTCCAATAAGCCCTCTGTGCCCATATATGCATGATTGCTATTTTTATATACAGTAGAAATGGATGCACAGGGACCCAAATGTTATGTAGTTTATTATCTAGTCTTGATCTGCTTCTCAGATTTCTAATACCCAGCCTTCTCATAAACACTATTGTCTGCCTATGCAATGACTTGAAATGGGTGTTTCAAAAAGGGTTTGGCATGCTTGACATTACATTACATGGGCACTGTCTCCCTCCTGTGGAGATTTATGAACTATATCCTCAAAACATTTTTGTGCAGCAGAAATAGGCAGACACCGAGATAAATGTCTGGAACATTCCACCGCTGCTATGCATAACATACAAAGAAAACCCTCTAGCTTAGGCGTTTATACAGCCTCATATTTTTGGTTTAGGGTCGGAGCTGTGGTTTGTCAGGTAGAGCATCATTTGCCATCATTTCCTGTCCATTCTCCACTGTCCTGTCAGTAATAGAAAAATGTAAATAAATGGAACAAGAGACTCTGAAAACATCAAACATGGTTGCAGTTTTAACTAATGCAGCAGGTAATGCTTGTAAAAAGAGAAAAAATATCGCATTGTTTGAATTAATTTCTTTGAGAATATTTTAATGTGTGGAACGTTGGTTACATTTATTTAATGGAGTGCCTGTATCGGGAGGCCAGCATATTTATTCTTTGAATTAACTAATACTGAACTAACTTAATCAAAATGCAGCTTTGACCCAGTTAATTTTTTTCTTTTCTTTTTATGGTTGGTAAAAAGTAATTTAGGAAATAAGTTCTCTCTGTACTTTGTGTGCTTTTCATTAATGTCCTACTTTGCCATGTAATCTTATTTGAACTTCATTTTAAAATATATTAAAATGCTGTATTTTCATAAAATAAATGCAGCACTGGTGGGCAAAAGAGGCTTCATTCATAAGCATAGAAACAATATCTTAATAAATTGAATGTGTCCTTGATGAATAAAAGTAATTTTTTTGGAATGGTATATGGAATATATAAACCAGCAAACTTACACGCAAATGAACACTTTATGAATTATTTCCAGAACTATCCATTTGAATTAAATGTCCAGACATTTAGCAAAATCAAGAAAATATTTAATGTAATAAAATAATTATCAAAAATGCACAATCAGAAGCCAGTTTACATATAAATACACACATCTGTGTCTTTTTTTATTTTTTAGTTCATTACAAAACCAAAAATTCATTACAGTCTCAAACTCTCAGCCATCCCATGATGTCTCGATAAATACAGAGAAGTGTCAGTCCTGGTCTGTAGATCTGCTGCTGTTGTTTTCTTCCTCGTTCTCCTCCACATGCTCCTCCTGTGGATTCTGCAGGTCTTTCTTACTACAGTGCTCCCAAACCTCCATCTCAGTGTACTCCTTCTGCTGCTCGCTGTCACACTGCGTCCTGCAGGGTCTGTTCCTGTAGTGCAGAGACATTTCAGCAATGATCAACCTCTCTTAAAGGGGTCATATGATGCTTTTTTAAAGTCCCTCCTTCCGACAAGCGCAGTCTGCTCTGATTGGCCAGCTGACCCAGTGCATTGTGATTGGCTGAACACCGCAAGCATCGTCGGAAATGTAACGCCCCTTTACCATAATCACGAGCTTCATCTTTAAAAATAAATGTAAAGACAGAGCCAGAAAAGGGAACAGAGTCGCGTGACAGACACAATAATGAAGCTGGTATGTGTTTGCAGTACACACGCCACGGTTAAGACAGCTGACTCCACTGTGATGTGACCCTGTCTCTCTCTCTCTCTCTCTTCTCTCTCTCTCTTCTCTTGCGCTCTCTCTCTCTCTCCGCTCTCGCGCGCCCTCTCTCTCTCTCTCTCTCTGTCACACACACACACGATGCGCAAAACTTTTTTTTGAACAGTCAATAGCAAATACTTATTTAAACTAATAACAAAACAGTAGTTGATTCAGAAGCGCCAGATTGTCATAGCAAAGTCAGAATTACCTCCTCTCCTAGGAAACGGTCATCCATAAAATGCATTGCTGTTCTGTTGTAAGTGATCTTAAAGATTCCTAAATGCATCTAATTTCAGAAGGCCAAATAAAGTGCTTTAGCTTTCACCTAGAAACACACAGCGTCACCCTGACATGCTGCTTCAACACTAACACAACCACGCCTTCTTTCTTTGCGTGCAAATTTGGCGGCATTATGCAAATATTCCCACATAGTGAGGTAGATATGTGGGGCGTGTTAGAACGAGCGTTTTAGGGGGGCGTGGCAGGTCTTAATTTTGATAAAGAATATCTCTGTGGTTTTGAGACTTTAGTCTTTGCAAACTTACAGATCTTCTTTATGCACCAATAACACTTGTAACACTCCAAAGAGAAAGGAAAAAAAAAAATAGCATCATATGACCCCTTTAAGTAAAGGGATTTATTTATTTTTATGGTTTATGTTGAACTAATGATATAGCAGTAGTCTTAGACTTTATACTGCTATGGATGGATGAAGCACGTATGGGGTAGAATTTGGTCCACTTACGACATATTCACAGCTTTTATTAGGCTAGTGATCTAATGAACATTGTGACCCTGGAGCACAACACCCTAGTTCTTAAGCGCTGGGGTATATTGGTAGCAATAGCAAAACAAAATTGTATGGGTCAAAATTATTGAATTTTTCTTTTATGCCAAAAATCATAGGATATTAAGTAAAGATCATGTTCCAATGAAGATATTTAGTAAATTTCCTACCGTAAAAATATATCAAAACTTAATTTTTGATTAGTAATATGCATTGCTAAGAACTTCATTTGGACAACTTTAAAGGCGATTTTCTCAATATTTAGATTTTTTTTGCACCCTCAGATTCCAGATATTCACATAGTTGTATCTCGACCAAATATTGTCCCATCCTAACAAACCATACATCAATGGAAAGCTTATTTATTCAGCTTTCATATTATGTATAAATCTCAATTTTGAAAAATTGACACTTAAGACTGGTTTTGTGGTCCAGGGTCACATATATGAGTGGACATGTTTAAAACACGCCTGTATCCTCAGGTTTTAAACTTTGAGTAAAAAACTTGAATTAAAATTTGCTCTGAGGTACTGAGCTTATTTTAATATTTGAAAGCATCTGGATAAAGTTAAACAGGAGAACATAACTTACGTTTTGAAATAGTAAATCGCTATAAATACAGCAAGCATGACTGCGAAGGTGACTGTGATCAGTAAAGCAGCTGGAACAGCTGCAAATCAGAAAAGAGAAAACAGTAAATACAAACAAACATTTGGGGTTTACCTGAACAATAACTGCTGTCAAATAATGAATAGCAGAATCATACCTTCAACTGGGGTTCCACTCATGAGCAAATGTTTCCCTTCATCATCCATGTGGTAAACAGATGGACTGTGAGAGAGTGAAGGAGGAACATATGTAGAAAGAGAACTGAGCGAAGACGATGGAGAAGGTAGTTTAGAAAATGGGGTTTTCCTCAGATGAACTCCTGCTTGAGCAGTGGGAAAAACAGTTGAATGTGTTGTGATTGGCTTTCTTCTTGTTGTTTGGTGAGCAGTCATGGAAGCCTGGTTTTGCGCCTCAAAATCTGCAAACAGAAACGATTCAGGCTTGTTACATAACAGACATGACAATCAAATAAATCTCAACGGTTACGTTTGCCTTGATCAGGCATTTGTCAATTCATCCCACTCACTTCCTTTCATCTACCACATCCCTGGCCCTCATAGGAAACCAATCTGTGATGATGTTACATCCAGAATTTCCTATTTCCTTGGCACACTAACAGTTTGTGTTGATTTGATGCCAGTTGACACACAAACCTGGAAAGGAGTACATACTAAAAATGTATTAGAAAGTTGGCTTGTATTAATAATATGTGGATAGAGTTAAACAGAATGATACTGTATATAATAGATCGGGAATTAATTTGCAATCAATGGGACTTATTCACTAACTACGCATTCGCATATTTGTGCGTAAATTTCTGTGTATATAATTCGGCATGATTTGCCATTAAGTTTGCATTAAAATTGATCAAAAACTTGCTTTAAAATTTGAAACTGAAACCACGTTGGAAACCGCATGTAAAAAAAAAAAAATCACATTCTGCGGTGTTACAAACTAGAAATTACAAAAAGCCAATTTTTTTAAATATAATGTTAGCATTGGAATAACTAAGTGACGACTTAAAAGTATGAATTATTTTCTTATTCCTGCCAAATAACCCACATTTTTGGAAAAAAAATACTTAAAGGAGGCAGTCGAGGCCTAATGGTTAGAGTGTCGGACTTGTAACCCGAAGGTTGCAGGTTCGAGTCTCAGGTCTGGCAGGAATTGTTGGTGTGGGGAGTGAATAACCAGCACTCTCTTCCACCCTCAATACCATGACTGAGGTGAGACCCTTGAGCAAGGCACCGGACCCCCAACCAGTGGCATGTCTAGAGCATTTTAAATGGGGGGGCCAGTCGGGGGCACTGGCTCAAAAGAGGATGGCCGGGGGGGGAGGTTGTGTTTGCGGAACGATGTATGTTAAAAGCACACGTCCAGTTTTGTGTGAGTGAAGGAAATCCGCTTGGGAGTGGAGAGATAATCGTCCTCACGCACATGGATCGCGTAACATTATGCACTCTTGACATTGTCATTAAGATCACACTATAAAAACTGCCTGAAATTAAGTATAAAGAAGAGAAGAAAGCGGTCCTAGGCAGCTGCCTACACATGCCAGGATCCGCCACTGCCAGATGCAGTTAGAAACGTACTAAAAACAAGCCTATCGCAAGACATCTGGTAGGGGGGACACTTGGGGTGGCCAGCCAAATTTCAGGGGGGGCGGTGCCACCCCTGGCAACCACGTAGATACGCCCTTGCACCCAACTGCTCCCTGTATGGCTGCCCACTGCTCCGGGTGTGTGTTCACGGTGTGTGTGTGTGTGTGTGTGTGTGTGTTCACTGCTGTGTGTGTGCACTTGGATGGGTTAAATGCAGAGCTCAAATTCCGAGTATGGGTCACCATACTTGGCCACACTTCACTTCACTTGAAAACATGTATCAGAAAGTTTGTTTGTATTAATAAGGACCTGGCTATTCATTTACAATCAGTGGGACTCATTAACTAACCACACACATATTTGTGCGTACAATCTGTGTACGAACCTTAATGATTCATCATTAGGTTTGCATCAAAATTCAGTTAAAATTATACAGTTGTTCTAAAATTATGCATCAACTGAAACCACATGTACAAATAAAGTCACACACTCAGTGGCCTTAGACGCTAGAAATTTTTAAAAGCCAATTTTTAAGAATACACATTTTTAGCAATGAAATAACTAGTGACTTTACAAAATGTTAATGATTTCTGAGCAATAATGAATAAATCAAATAAAAATGACAGCCTACGAAAGGTCCGAAACATCCATATAAAAATGGTTAATTGTGTTTTAATTGGTTTTAAAAATTACACACTTTACTTTACTTGACGCAAATCTTGATGCAAATGCATTTAAGAGCTCAAAATGCAGCAGGTGAGAGCATGCAAAACCAAAAGATGAGGTTGTTATGGAATGTGTTCATAATTGTCAATCATTGATATACAACCATGGTGTCTAAAATTATCAAGTTAAATATTTTACCTCTTAAATTGAAGCAAAAGACATCAAATTCTGTACTTGGATTTGCACGCCACACGACAACCCCAGTCTTGCCACTGCCACAGTTTGATTTGACCTGAACTCGGGGAACAACAGCTATTTGCTCGTCTATCCACCCGAACCTGAGATTTAAAAAGAAGAATGTTAATCTTTTTTTTTTTATTTACAGTTTAAATAATTCATTTAATGATCCATACAGCATTATACATTGTTTTGACCTGCATGTCTCCAGACCGTGTTTCTGGGCCTCTGCTACTTGTGCTTTGCTTGCAATAGTCAAACCTAGATGCTCACAAAGATCTCTGGCTGCTGATGCATTTAAGGCATATTGATTTCCAATGGAAGCTTCAATCACACCAGAGATGGTTTGTTTAGGGTTCACTGTTAATCAGAGAGAGAAAAAAAGAAATAGAATACTTAGTTCACATATAACAAACTGTTAAAGATGAGTCTACATTTGGTCACATTTTTATTATTTATAAGCAGTCAAATATTCAGTCAAATATCTCATGAAAAAAAAACTATACATCCACAGATAATTAAGATAAATAAATGCCCATAAAGGACCTACCCTTTACCAAATGGATGTCAAAAGTTAGGCTAGACATGAATAAACCACTGAAAAGCATCATCATCTTCAACATCCTCATCCAGACTCTTGCCATGGCGGTGAAGTCTGCTCTTTCTGAGACTCTGAGCAAAGTGCGATCGGGGATGTGTGCCTGAGTGCCAAGTGGAGAGGTTATAGGGAGGCTAAACTCCCCAGGGGTGCGGCCTGTGCGTAGAGGGGCGGTAATTGCATAAATGACCCGTACAAAGTGTCATGACCAAGAGGAAACAGGAGGCATGCTGGCATCTCTGATGAGGGACCGTGCTCTTCAGGAGTCTGGTTCAGGCCAAGGTGAGAATGTTTTCACCATGAAAACACCCAGTGATGACAGAAGACCTGCTGACGCACTGCACCGCACAGTCAAACGTTTTCATCCTTTGTGTTATAGCAAGTATAGTATAAATCCATAACCTATGGCAGGAAATCCAGAAGCCAGAGGAATGTTCCGGGCATTTTTTCATTTCATTTAAATTTGGTCTCAGATGTTTTTCCTAAGACAACCAATCGCTATGGAATCCCATTTCCACCACATAAGAAAAAAGTTATAATTATGATATAAAAGTCAAAATTATGAGATACAAAAAGTAAATTATGACATACAAATTCCAAATTATGAGATAAACTGATCACTATGGAAACCCATTTCCACCACATAAGAAAAAAGTTATAATTATGACATAAAAGTCAAAATTATGAGATACAAAAAGTAAATGATGACATACAAATTCCAAATTATGAGATAAACTGATCACTATGGAAGCCCATTTCCACCACATAAGAAAAAAGTTATAATTATGACATAAAATTCAAAATTATGAGATACAAAAAGTAAATTATGACATACAAATTCCAAATTATGAGATAAACTGATCACTATGGAAACCCATTTCCACCACATAAGAAAAAAGTTATAATTATGACATAAAAGTCAAAATTATGAGATACAAAAAGTAAATTATGACATACAAATTCAAAATTATGAGATAAACTGATCACTATGGAAGCCCATTTCCACCACATAAGAAAAAAGTTATAATTATGATATAAAAGTCAAAATTATTAAAATTATGAAAAATTATGAGATACAAAAAGTAAATTATGACATACAAATTCAAAATTATGAGATAAACTGATCACTATGGAAGCCCATTTCCAGCACATAAGAAAAACGTTATAATTATGACATAAAAGTCAAAATTATGAGATACAAAAAGTAAATTATGACATACAAATTCCAAATTATGAGATAAACTGATCACTATGGAAGCCCATTTCCACCACATAAGAAAAAAGTTATAATTATGACATAAAATTCAAAATTATGAGATACAAAAAGTAAATTATGACATACAAATTCCAAATTATGAGATAAACTGATCACTATGGAAGCCCATTTCCACCACATAAGAAAAAAAATCATGCTTTGGTAAATTATCATGATGACATAAACGGTCAAAATTATGAGATAAAAAGTCATAATTATGACATAAAATTCTGAGATAAATTGATCACCATGGAAACACATTTTGATTACATAAGGAAAAAAGTCATAGTTATGACATAAACAGTCGAAATTATGAGGTACCAGGCCATAACTATGAGATACAATCAAAATTATGACATAAAAAGTGAAATGATTAGATATTAAATCATAAGATAAAAGTTACAATTATGAGATAAAATGTCGTAATTATGAGAAAAATGTAAAAATCCGTAGATAAGAGATGTCATCAAAAAATTTCACTTTTATGTCATAATTATGAATTCTTATGTCGTAATTTTATTATATTTGTATATTATATGTCATAATCAGGATTTATCAAAAATATTTCATATCACATGGTGGAAATAGGCTTGCATAAATAGCAAGAGTACATAAAATATCTGTGAATAGCAGCTCAGATCATTTGATCTTGGAAGAAATTGATAAGACTTCTAACTGATATACTCTGATATACTGTTATATTGTACAATATAAGTGTGAGACATTGTTGAGATTTCTTCTAAACACTAGAGGAGATGTATGTGAAATTATTGGGGTCTTTTGGAGACAAGCACATGTCTCAATTGAGCAATCACAATGCTGTCTATGAGGGATTATATTGACATATGTTGAGGAATTAAGCAAACATTTGTGAATATTGTGAATATTCATTTAGATATGTAAAAGTTGTATCTGTATAACCTGTTATTTGTTTTGGTATTACCCAATAGTCAGACTTATTTAGTAATATTACATAATTTCTTTGAATTTCTATGACATAACCAATTAAATATGATTTTTGGTTAAGTGACAAAATATATAAATATAGTCTGTAGTATTTTGTGTGACTTTATATATGACATTAATCGATTTGCAGAAGGGGGTTTGTAATAAAAGCAAGTCTATGATCACTATCAAGTAACTTTGAATGGACTCTCTGCTGTTTATGAAGGTAGCCACTAGATAGACGATGAGCTCAGATCTTCTGCCTTATTTGTTCGGCTTTGCTCTTTTAAATGGACAATTTCCTCCTGTTCCCTTCTGCTTGCTTATTAACGGGCTGATGTCCATCTAACTTCCTGTGATAGAACGCAGACACAGACTCTTCAACTTTCCGGCAAAACATATCTCCAACACACACGCACCACACACACAACACACACACAAACACACACACACACAACACAACACGACACAAACACAACACATACACACACACACACAACATACACACACACACACACACACCAAACACACACACTCACACTCCTAAAACATCTATCACACTGCCAGGAAGTGACTTGGAAAAATGAGCAAAATTTCTCTGAAAATACATATTTTATTAGAGTACTATTGGTTAATACTGTGGCAAGTGGAAGATTGTGCTAACGATACTTTGAAATATATGAAACCTGTCAAGAACCTTTTGTCCAAATAAAGAGAAAATAACACACAATATATATTATATAGAAAATAATATTTTTTGCCCACCATGACATTTTTAAATGGCAATTATTGACATTATTTTAATGTATACTTAATTATCCCATTAGATAATATGCAAAGAACTTTCAAGGACCTTTAATGCAATTTTTTTATTATTATTTAAATATACATATGACATCATAGTACCATTTGTTGCACTTAACTCTTTATCACAGAAATGTGAGAATTTGCAGGGGAAATGCAGTTAAAAATAATGGTGTAATGCCAAAAATCTTGATTGTCCTAAAAAATGACAAAGTTAAATGAGATAAAAGTCCAATTTAACATGCATTGAAAATGAGATAAAAAGTCAATTATGAAATACTAAGTCTTAATTATGACATAGGTCAAAATTATTAGATAAAAAGACATAATTATAACATAAGTCAACAATTTTGATAAAGTAAAAAAAAGTTACAATTATGAGATAAACTAATCACCATGGAAGCCTATTTTCCATAATTATGAAATAAAAAGTAAAAAAGAAAAAAAAGCTGAAATTATGGCATAAAGTGTCAAACACAATAAGATAAACTGATCATTATGAAAGCCAATTTCCACCACATAAGAAAAAAATGCTTTGGTAAAATTATTACATAAAAATGATGATGTTGAAATTATGAGATACTAAGTTGTCATTAGGACATAAGAAGTAATTCTTATTATTATGGCATAAAAGTCATCATTATGACAAAGTCATGAACTTTAATTGTCCTAAAAAAATAGGCTTAAATTTCTACCACGCATTGAATAGCACATGTACTCTAGAAACAACCACGTGCGATTTTCAAACACCTTTATTACAAGGTGAAGTGGCACAACAGTAAACACAAGCACACATGTGCAAATATGAACTCTTTCATGCTAGTTAAAAGTGCTCTTGAAAATTGTGAAAAATTCTGTACTATTAAACTCAACTACCAGTCGCAAAATATTGCACTTTAGGATCTACCTTGGAATGTCAACTCAAATAAACAACATAAACAATCGCAAAGACTTTAAAACATACTGTACCAAATTCTGTATTAAATATTGTACCTAATATTTCAAATATATATTTCACAAAACCTGAGAAGTTTAATCATAAGGTTCGAGTGGTATAATCATATATCAAACGTGACAGTCTTAAGAAAACGGATTTCAAGAAATCCCAACCTCAAGTATTATAACTTATCAATTTAGTTTACAAAGCAAATCTGATTGCTCATCTAATTACACTTGGTCCCTAAACAATAACAAGTAGTTCTGCTATTTACTAAATGCAGTGTGAAAGACTGGTAGAAACAATATGAGCTGTGTTTGGTAAGGAAATTGCCAGCAGAATTCCCTTGATCTGTCTCTCCGTGATGGAAGGAAATAATGTCATTCTGGGGCAGGAGTCTTCGACCCTACATTCAGTCCAAAAAACGTCTTGCCTGGGACGGCGGACTTCTCTGCAGACGTGTCTCCGCTCTCACTGTAGCGGTTACTGAAGAAGCTTATGACATTAACAAGTATGAATGAAGCGAAAAACAGAGTGAGGACGATCCAGAGCACTCGATTTCCTCGGAAGAATTTTGGGAATATCCGGTCAAAGACCTCTAATGCCTCCTCGAACCTGCTGCAATAGGACAAAAACAATATGACTACTGATTTATTGACAGTGATTTGATGGGCAAACACTTTGAAGTCAGTTACCTATTAGTCTTCCTGTCTTTATCAGTATTTCCTCTTGCTTCCTCCTCAGAGTCCTTCGGCTTCTCTTCCGCTTTCTCTTCCTCCTCCTTCAGCTCTTGAAGTTCTTTAGACCTCTTAAGTCCTTCCTGGTATCTACAGTGAAGTTGATTTCCTTAATTAATATACAGTAGAAGCACAAATTGTCTTCTAAATCCTTCTGTGAAGCTTAAAAAATACTGATTACATAAGATAATTTTCAAGAATGTCTATTAAAATGTAAACATACACAATTTAAAAAATGAAACGTGTCCTCATAATTTTTTTTTTTTACATTCTACCTAAATTTAGCTTTTAGTCAATCAAAAGATCATGCTAAGATCAGTCTACATAGAGTTTTTTCCCCCTAAAATACAGAACTTTTCTGTTCAACCCTGTTTATTTGAACATTTCACCTTTAAAAAAAAAAAAAAGAATCTAGTGCTGTCAAACGATTAATCGCGATTAATCGCATCCAAAATAAAAGTTTTTGTTTAGATAATATATGTGTGTGTACGGTGTATATTTATATGTATATATAAATAACACAACACACACACAAACACACACATGTATCATCTTAAGAACTATTTATATTATATATATTATATATATATTATATATATAGATAAGTGCTGTCAAACGATTAATCGAGATTAATCACATCCAAAATAAAAGTTTTTTATGTCATATATTGGGGGTAGTACTGTTGATATTTATTAGATACTAAATAAAAACACACACACACACACACACCACCACTAGTATATTTTAAAAATATTTACATGTATATACATTTACATATTTACAGTATATTCTTATATTGTATGTTATATATAAATATATTTAACATATAAACAACATATTTTTCTTAAAAATATACATGCATGTGTTTGTATTTATATTAATTAATAAATATACACAATCACACACACATATATTTGTATTTGGGATGCCGAATTAATCTGAATTAATCATTTGACAGCACAATATGTATATATATATAATATATATATTCATATTTAGTATGATTTATATATACATATTAAATTATATTACATTATTAAATAAATACAGGATGGGTGCTTTAAAATAAATATACACAGTACACAAACACACATTATGTACATAAAAACTTTGGATGCGATTAATCGCGATTGACAGCCCCAAATACATATAAACGAATTTAACGAATGAAAGAATACTGTAATTACGGTAGACTTAAAAAAAAAAAAAACTAATACTTTTAGACCAAGCAAAACATTAAATTGATCAAAATAGTAACAAAGACTATTCTTAGACAAGATTGTTTCAAATAAATGACTAGTTTTTTTTTATTGCTATTTTAATTGTTTTTTATACATATACATACAACATCAAGGCACTATTTGTCGTACTGAAGTCTTATACAGGTACTGAAACAGAGTTGAAATAATGTAATGCTATAAAGGTTGTAACAAAATATTTAGGACGAGCGTATATGTGAACCTGGACCACAAAACCAGTCATAACGGTCATTTTTCTGAAATTGAGATATATACACCATCTCAAAGCTGAATAAATAAGCGTTCCAATGATGTATGGTATGGTTTGATAATTGGCCGAGATACAACTATGTGAAAATCTGGAATCTCAGGGAGCAAAAAAATCACAATATTGAGAAAATCGCCTTTAAAGTTGTCCAAATGAAGTTCTTAGCAATGCATATTACTATTAATATTAAGTTTTGATATATTTACAGTAGGAAATTTACAAATGATCTTCATTGGAACATGATCTTTACTTAATGTCCTAATGACTTTTGGCATAAAAGAAAAATCAATCATTTTGACCCATACAATGTATTTTTGGCTATTGCTACAAATATACCCCAGCGACTTAAGACTGGTTTTGTGCTCCAGGGTCACATATGGTTTAAAAATCACCCTCTGGAAAACCCCTACTTGTTGATAACTAATCTGAATATTGAGAAGAATGAATCCTACTATGTTGGTCACCAATGTTTCCTAAAAAAAAAATTTTTTTATAAAAAATGGCAATTTCCTGAGAATGTTTTTGCAATTATACAACTGCGTCAATATAACTAGTCATCTGAATAGACTTAAAAGTTTGTTGTTTGATGTGTGCGGTCACACAGATTCATTTAAGCGTTCAGTAGTGCCAAGGGTGTTACCCTTTGTTATACGCTTCTTCTTCAATCTTGGCTTTGATCTCTTCTGTAATCTTCTCTGGACTGCAGACAACTTTGGTTGGCGTTGCTTCACTTTCCTGCTCCGTCAGAGGGTTTCCACTGCTTTGTTTCACATAGGAAAGAAGAGACAGAAATGGCGCAATAAAAAAAAATCACCATTACGGAGATGTGTGCAAACTACAGAATTGACTTAAATGCCACAGAAAGGAATATGACACGCATGCCACTGCAGCTCTGACAGAAGTGAGACATGAGATGTTTAAACATGTCCTTTGGGAGGTCTTTAAATATCACTCGCTTCAGAATAGCACGAACGTTCCCAGATTGTTATTGTCTGTCTGTCTTTGAGTTAAAAGTCTGGTGACAAGCTCTTTGCCTTTTCTTACTAAAACTGTAGAGTCAGACACTGTTGACTGTTTTTTGTCAAACCTTCTTGTCCAAATGCTTACATTTAATCACACAATAGGATGTAAACTTGACTGCAGATGGGATTTCTGTGGGATTCTTGTGCTATTTTTAGCACATGGGAAAAAACTAGAAGGTTTAGTAAGTTATAATCTTCCAAAAGGGCCACACTCTTAAAAATAAAGGTTCTTTATTAGTATATGTGCTTCTATGAAGAACCTTTAACATCCACAGAAACTTTCAAATGCACAAAAGGTTCTTTATAATAGAAAAAGTTTCTTTAGATTACACAGCCCTGCATCTTAAAGGCCTAATATTAGCTAATTTGATGCTCAAAGTTCAAAAATATGTTACCTAAAATAATGCTTAGTTTAGAAATATCAATAAAAATGTACATCACATCCATTTATTTTCATAAAAATATGCAAATTATATATTATCGGCTATAATACACTTACCAAAATGACAAAAGCAGTCTGTAACACTTTAGTTTAGGGACCAGTTTTCATTATTAACTAATTGTTTATTAGCATGCATATTACTAGCATGTTGGCTGTTTATTAGTACTTATAAAGCACATATTAATGCCTTATTCTGCATGTGCATATTTTAGATCCCTTAATCCTACCACACACCTGAATTTAACAACTAAGGTTACTATTAATAAGCAGCAAATTATAAGTTTATTGAGGCAAAAGTTGTAGTTAATAGTAAGAATTGGTCCTCAAACTAAAGTGCCAAGTAGTCAAATGTCAGAAATTTTTGGAAAGAAGTATTCAAAGTGCATCATTAAACTTATAATCTGCAAAAGAGTGGATAAATATGTTCAAATACTCCATTTAATGTCAAAGTACTTTACATAAACACAAGTTTATAAATAAACACTTCTGTAAGATAATAAAACACACAGATGTAGCAAAAAACATTTGGGTCGATTTGCATTTTCTTCTGTCACTGGACCTAATTCTAAGCTCTAAATCAGGAATAGGCATAAGTGATGTCTTCAGAATCAATCCTACATATGCAAATAGGAATCACGTCTTTGTGGCAGTTTTTCTTGTGATTAAAAGATAATATAAGACTTCACCGTACAAATGGTTGTCGAAATCAGAAATGCTATTAAATGCACATAATATTTTGTGAAAAAGTGTGATGTGCTACAGCACTATTTTTAGAATCAGCACCCCAAATTTAGTAAGAAAAAGCATTGGATTTCTTTCAGCAAATATGATACTGGGCAGTGTAATTAAGTTCTTCACATAAAAAATGGTTCTTTTAAGAGATGTGTGGACTGAAAGGTTCTTTGGGGAACCAAAAATGGCTCTTCAATGGCATTACTGCAAAACCCCCTTTTAGGAGCCTTTAATATCGAGAGTGTTGGTGAATAAACATATTTAGATGCACAAAAATGCAACATTCTCTGGTCGCATATCTTATGATAAGGCTCAAATTGTTCCGTAGTTTTAAGCAAACTGAGCAGAAATAGGAATACATTTCCAAAGCATTACTTGATGAATGTGTGCTCATGTACACAGTTTATGAGGAATGTGGCGGCACAGAGTCGAGAAAGGCAATTACTTACGATTTATCAGGCACATCTTGTTGTGTGGGGTCTGAGGAACTGCTGTTCTTAATGGTGTTCGCCTCACACTAAAAAACAACAGTAGAATACAATCAAGTCAAAAAAACCTCAAGGTCTCATTTTGACGAATGGCTTTGGCCTCAAACGGTCACCTTGATAAAATGCCACATGTAGGAAACTTAAAGATAAAGCATCATTAATTACATCTGGCTGTTGACAGGCTACAACATAACAGCTGACGAGGCAGTGCGCGTGAGATAGGACTCACCACCATAGGAAGTGGGCCAGCATTAGGGCCACCGGCGGCTGGCGTCTGCCCGGGGATGTTCAGTAGATTAAACTTGGGAACTACAGCCACACTGACTCTTCGTCTGGGCAAAGCCTTAGAGAGAAAAACACACACTCTCTGAAACTAAATACTTCATATGAACACATTTTATCTGTAGATAGTCACGTTCTCTGCCTCTCTGATCTGTGTTATGGATGTTATTGGTACAATATTAAAAAGACAGGGTTTTCTGTACCTTAGGTTCAGCAATCATATATTCACAGTAATAACCATATTTTTTGGCAATATAGCGTTCTTGAGCTGGATATATGATTCTCTGGAGATTAAAAGGTGTTTGATGGTTTTTTTGTATGTACACTCATCAGACAATTTCAAGGGGTTTTTATAGAGGTAGTTCACCCCAAAATGAAAATTCTCCCATGATTTACTCATCCTCCACTTGTTCCAAACCTTTATGAGTTTCTTTCTTCTGTTGAACACAAAAGAAGATATTTTGAAAAATGTTGGCACACAGACTTGTGCCTACCTTTCCCATTTGCACAGACATGGATCTTGATGTACGTGGAACACCATCCTCTGTGTGAAACACATAAGTAAGAGAATGAAACATAAAGCAGTATGTCTTGAAAGGGGGGAAACCAACTTGTGGTTTTGAGTTCCGTTTACCTCACAGTGTCCATGAGCCCACGTAACCATCGGCTGAGTTTTGGCTGGCAACCTTCATTAAACTCCATCAGCTCAGCATGGTCCTTCTCATACGTCCTCTTCAGATTCTCCACATACTGCATCATCACCTCAGTGGCCTTATTCATTCTCTTCTCCTGCAAAGGAGACAAAGCAAGAGTTACAAATGATCAGAGACCTCTAAACTTAAACTGATCATAATGTACAGTACCTCTAAAATCAGAGGGAAACAATCAAAACCAAATGCCATGCAAAACCAAAGGCCAAAACCAAAGGTTTTATCGACATTTATAAAATATCGCCAAAGTTTTGGGCAAATCTGTAATGGAAACGCGCCTATTGTTGTAAATACAACTTAACCACTGATTTCTAGTCGTGTCCTCTTTTGGAAGGCCAACAAAGTAGTTTCGCTTTCACAACGAAAAACACAGCGTCTCCACGACATGGCAACAATACTACAGCGAGAATCAAAGTTACGCCTTCTTTCTTTGCGTATACATTTGGGTGGTGTTATGCAAATCTTCCCACACAGTGATGTAGACATGTGGGGGCGTGTTTAAACAAGACATTTTAGGTAGGCGTGGACGAGTCTTAACTTTTATAAAGAATATCTCTTTTGGTTTGAGACTTTAGTCTTTGCAACTTTAGGGATCTTATCTATTCACGAACAGCTTGTAACACTCCAAAGAGAAAGGAAAACTTGAAATCGCATCATATGACCCCTTTAAAAAAAAGATTAAACACACTTGCTACAGCGTTTTGAGTTTTGCCGCTGTGGTAGAAAGGCACTGTAAAGGGTGCTGTCACATTTACCATTGTGGGGCTCATTCACAGATGAAATCCAGTCATTTGAATAGGAATCCACACAATTGGAAACATCTTGTGAGGGCAAATGATTTCACCATGCAGATTTTGCATTTGAGTTCAGTTGTTCAATTTACTTTTGACCAACAGAAACTGCTCGGTTGACAATGAGTTTTTTTGTTTGTGAAATTTCACTAAAAATTCCGTAATGTGACCCTGACGCATCTTTAGTAGTTGACAAAGAGGTTATGATGATGTTATAACAAGCATCTCACCTGCCGCACAGCTCCCACCATTTCAGCCCTGCTGGAGAGGCGGTTGGTCAGGCGGTACAATACGGCGATCGTTTCAAAGAGATGCTGATAAAACTCCCGCTGCTCGATGTTCTGCCACAGTGACACAGTGTTCTGAAATGGGACACCAACAACAATTCCAGTTATATTCCAGTTTATTCCCAACATCTGTGTGTCTGTGGGCTGTTTACATTGGGGTCTGACCTTGAGAGTGCTTTTAAACTCTTCCAGTTCCTTCTCAGCGTTTTCCTCAGTCAGGCTGCGCTCTCTTTCCGCCTGTTTCAGCCGCGACTCCAGCGTGTAATTGTCGTTGCGGAATGCCAGGGACAGCTGCACAAATGCGTTCTGCAGGGGAAGACAAGATGCATCAATTCATTGTGAAAGTATTTGTCATTGTGAAAACACTTAAATCCAGCAGTTTTCAACAAGAGTCAATAAACCTTGGGCACAGTGGAAAAGATCATAAAAATTATAAGGAAATGTATTTACTTTACTTAAGTGTCATTCTCAGCACAGTGCTACATATGAGATAAATAAAAGGATTGATTCATTGTTTCATTTGATTGTCTAGTTTGTAATGCAAGATTTTTAACACAATATTGATTTTGTTTTAATGATTTTGCATGATTTTAGACATTTAGCAGACTCTTTTATCCAAAGAAAGACGCTTCTATCATATTTTGTCCAAGAACGGAGCCCTGAGGCACCCCAGTAGTTAGATGTTGTGACTTGGACACCTCACCTCTCCAAGATATCTTGAAGGACCTATCTGAGAGATAAGACTCAAACCACTGGAGCGTGGTTCCTGAGATGCCTTTTGCCAATAGGGTTGACAGGAGGATCTGGTGGTTAACCGCATCAAAAGCAGCGGACAGATCCAGCAAGATTTTAAAAGATTAAAGAGTAAAAATCATCCAAAATAAAATTGTTTAGAAAAAATATATTTTGAATGATATTGAAACACCATGCTTCCTCTGTCAGACTCTGCTGCTTTTCATTACATGTTACATTTTCTGAAAAAACTAAAACAAAACTGAATTCATTCTTTAAAAATGAAATGAATGAATGAATGAATGAATGAATGGTTTGGTGCATTGATATTTGCTGGGCTGTAACCTTGGAGATAATACTAATAATAATAGGAAACAAACACTATTCAGATACAATTCCAAGACTGACAATGAGATAAAAATAAATATGATTTAGGATTTAAAATATAATAGTTATCATGGGAAATACATTCTTATGCTCACCAAGGCTGCATTTATTATATACAGTAAAGATAGTAATATTGTGAAATTTTATTACAATTTAAAAATAATCGGTTCTATTTGGATGCTTTTGAGAACACTGGGTCTAACCGGAGCAAGACTGAGGAAATCAGCAATATTAAGATAACTTTACTGTCAGGATCAAAGAACGCAGCGGCAGTACAGCCAGTATTGTCTGAATATTAGAGAGGAAAATACGTCCAGCCCTTGACCCTTACTAGCGTCATCCTGGGAGCAGACTGTATTGACAAAGGCATGTTTGTTTCCTCACAGGGGACAGGAACTCACTAAAACCCATCAAATTGCCATGTCCTAAGCCAGGCTCAACAGCACAGACAACAATGGCCTTCGTGGACATATCAAAACCGCCTTATTCTGGAAAACACTACTGAACTAGAGCAGATATGATGCAGATTCATACACAACTGGACTGATTTTTTCTTGATTATATATGAGACCAAAATGAACAAGGGCCAAATACAAGTAAAATTGCTGAATAATAAAATTATTGTCATAAAGACATTTTTTTAATAATTAATAACAATTTAAAAATTAAAATAAAGCTAAACACAATTATACAATTATGTTAAACTCACCATTTCAACTGTTAAGAAACAAACAAAAAAAGTGTTCTTTGCACAAATCACAAGAATGCATGAAACGTTCAGACTGCATTATAAAATCACTACATAAATATATACAAATTTGAATCATTAAATTCTGCTATTTATACAGTTATATATGTGTGTGTGTGTGTATATATATATATCATCAGGATAATTGGTTCACCGATTCATTCAAAATGTGGATTAATTCAGAAAATTGTGCGTTGCTTGGAGATGCACAACAGATTTGATGTGGCTTTAATAGGTAATATTTTTGTTGGCAAAATTGAGCAAAAACAGACAATATTGTGTTTAAAATATAACACAATATTAACTTCTTATTTACTGAACAGTTATATAAAATCACATCTGCACTCGTGTGGGGGAATTGCTCTCGCAGCACTCATGTGATATTGCTTAACTATATGATGTAAATATGAGACAAAAACTCATACAGGAGCATTTTTGGCCCAATATCTTGAATTTTAGGAGCACATAACTGCATTTATGGACTAAGTACTTCATAATATTATTATATATATATATTATATATGATTAATATATATAGTAACATACCACCCCATGATATATATAGATTGACTCTGGTAGTTTAATTATAAAAAATCAGTGATTTGCACAAAGCACAAGAATACATGAAATGTGAAATTATATCAATCAATAACTAAATGCCTTGTCATTAAGAATTGTATAATTTATCTCATTTTATTTATTGAAATGAAACTCAAGAATATACACACCTCAACTTCTTTCTCTGAGAGCGGGGGTGCGCTGCAACATAAAAGAGAGGAAAAGAAGAAAAGAGACAAAATGTTACAGTTGTAAGGTTTTTTAAGGAATCGATCAATCAATGATCAAAGGATGGTTTTGTGAGCGCACCAGCCAGGTAAACCTCTGTGCAGTTTGAGCTTGCGTAGCATGACGTCTGAAATGTTGGGCATAGCATCAGGCTTCTCTTTGGCCTCCTCTTCACTAGGAGAGCTGGTGAGTGGAGAGGATGGACCTGAGAGATAAACCAATTACTAAGATTTAACAGCATATTTAAGAGAACTGTAGAAGGAAATCATTACAAGCACTATGTGCTGACACATATGGTGCCAACTAGTGGTGTAAGAATAGAGTTACATTTTAAATGTATTTCACACAATATAACTCAGTGTAAAACAAATAGGTAACACATGAAAACAAGGGTCGATGAAATTTAAATCCTATAAAAGGTGTGTGGATGTAGAAACTTGGAAGGTGGGTTAAAAACTGTGGAACGACACAATAACACAATAATCAATCAACATGCACTCCCAAGGTACACATTGTAGTGCCCATTGTTGGTTTATGTTATTACATGATTTATGTATTTTTTTGTGTTATAGACAATTTTAATGTACATTGTTAGTTCAGAGAATAAGTGTTCATTAAATTAAAAACAACACAAAAAACAGGCAAACACGTTAAAGTCAAATTAACATGCTGTAAAGTAATATGCAATTTCTCAACTAAACACTGCCAGTAAACCCTGCAACTTCCGCATGATACATGTGAGATGTCAGAAAGGGACAGTCAACACAGGATTTATGTCAGTAACACATAACCAGAAATCCAAATCTTTTTTAGCAGATGCTTTTAAATTTTTGTTTGTGTTTATCAAACTGAGGGACGAATCAAAATGAGTGTTAACACAGATACAGTGCCACAGATGCTGTCGAAAGAGTTAAACTTGAGGCAGTGTTGATTTAGTATTTATTATTTCCTATTTATTTGCTGTTTTCATTTTAATTTGAACATTTTAGTGTTTCTGTTGTGTTTTGTCAATTTATTCAATTTTGTCTCTATGCTAGCTAACTACCTGAAATAAAACAAGTTTAAGTTTTTTTATATTTTATTTTATTTTAGTCTACGTTTATCTTAAGTGACATGATTTTTTTTATGGTTTTCTTTTTTAGTTTTAATTTTAGTTTTAATTAACAACAGTAACCCTGTGTGCTGTTAAAGAAATGTTCTGTCGAAGAGCAGAACAACACTTTAATGATTCCTTTACTTTTCACCCAAAAATGAAAATTCTGTCATTATTTACTCACTCTCATGTCATTCCAAAGACTGTATGACTTCCTTTCTTCTGTGGAACACAAACGAAGTTATCTGGATTGACTTGAGGGTGAGTAAATTATTGTAAAATGTTCATTTTTGGATGAACTATCTCTTCAAGTCAACATTATTTAAAATAAGCTGCAATAAGCTTATGCACAGACTGGAATAAGATGATCACACTGAGTCCATACCTCGTTCCTGCTCGGTCGTTTCACTCAGGTCAGGAAGCTTTGGGCTGGAGATGCTCTGGTTACGCATCAGTTTGTGCTCCTATGGAATGAAAACCGTAATGATTTTACTAAATCGGGGACATAACATTCCCTTTACTCTGCCAACTGGGCTAAAATCTCAGAGAAAGCCATAAAAGGAACATTTAACCTACTAACACAGCATGGTTACTAGGATGGCCAAAGACAACAAAGGATTACCTCGCGCAATTTAGACAGTTTCTGAACATTCCCAGGTGGCACAGGGAAGTCCTTGTACCCAGAGGACTTAAAAAGAGACTCCCTTGATTTGTCTGAAAGACTGTCCTCCCCTTTAGGAGCTGCATTCCTCATGTTTATGGAGCCTACCGTGTCCCAGGAGACGGCTCTCATCAGAGGAGGGAAGGCCCCTATTGTTTTGATTTCGGCCGTGCACGGGGCTTGCTGTGTGGGTGGCCGGGGGACGGGTTTGGCTACCCCTGTGATGCCACAGCCAGAAGTCTCCTCCTTTTTCTGGGCTGCGTGTTCAGAGTTCTTCCCCTTGTCTGCTGGTCCATGATGGTCTGGCTTCTCCTTCTGAACCACAGCAGGATCTCTGGCTGGTACAGCGGTGGAATAACGCACGGTTAAAGGTCCTGAGGACACCTTTCGCTTGTCACTGGGCATCCAATCTACTAGCCTCGTGAAGGTCTGAGGAAGAACAAGAACAAGAATATGAGTTTAATGATTAAGAGAAAGAACAAGTGCAATAAAGCGGTCAGTATCACTTTTCAATACAGTTCAGTTTATAACATCAGTCTTATGCAGTAAAGCATGAAATAAAATCAAGCATATATTTATCTAGGCTACTGTTAATTAATAATACGGGATATATATAGTATATATAGTTTATACATTGTTTTGTGTATTAAAATACTGAATTAATATAATATAATCTTAAATAATTTTCTATTCAAAATATACACACACACACACACCACACACACGCACACACGGGGCAGCACACACACACCCGCACCGTACTTGAAACAGTGTTATATATATATATCTATATATATATATATATATGTGTGTGTATGTGTATATATATATATATAGATAGATATGTATGTGTCAATAGCTTAATCTGTGTGTTGGTGAGTCGCAAAGGCAAAGACAATACAAGTAGTTATGAAATTACATATAAAGATGTACTCAAGTCCTACTTAAGTGGGTCGAAAAAGCACTCTAAATTTATATTAAATGAATCAGCTATCAAATATAAATTTGAACTATAATACATTTCCATTTAATTGCAATTAACATATATGTAAGTGTCTGAAAACATTACATTCACTTCAAACTTAGGTATATTCTTTAAAAGTACATAATTTCCATAAAAATAAATATAAATACTTTTTTTTTCTTCTAAAGTGTACTTTTCACAAAAGACTTGATCATTTCGGTCCAACAGTCTAAACATGAGAATAAAAATGAAGATCAACTACAGTTTGATTGTTTTTGGTGCAAAAAAAAAACAAGTAAAAATAATAATATGGCCACTTTAACATAAAATTCACACATCTGATTGTGTTTTAAAATCTGAAACACTGAAGAAGGAAGATTGCAGCGAGAAGAGCAGAAGATATAACATTTGTTACACAAACCTCCTGTTCTGGCTTACTCGTGTCCCCTTGGTCATGAGTAGATGGTACCTCCAGATGCTAAACACATACACAAACAATCCAATATTTATCAGCATCAGGAGGACACAACATCAACACTATACAGAAGGGAATCAGAAGTGGCGCTCACCTTAGCTATGGAGGGACTTGCTGGAGGAGTTGTGGTGACCTCAGGACCTGGTGGAGAAACAAATCCATTTAGCTTAGGTCAACCACGGCAGGGATCTCTGCAGGCAAATGTGACTGAAAGCACAGCATGGTACCTAGCTGTGAGGGTGAGGAGAGGGAACTGCTTCTGGATGGTCGGGGGGAGGAGCATGGCGTTGGGTTCGGGGAGAGAGCTGTAACCCAAAGACACTGTTACCCATTTTTTGGACACACACTGACTATCATGGTTTCAAAGTTAGGATATCACTTTGTTTTATCTTTCATCGGCCTGTGGATATACTCAAGTCAGTAAGCTGAAGCTGGTGTGCAGGATAAAGGAGGATTTGACTGGTGCACAGGTCATTTGAGGACATGCGGACATGTACATGATGGTCAGAAACAATAGCATTCGCCACTTGAAAGAAGTTCTTCTTCATTATTAACATGATTGGAAAGATAGTTAACAAAATGTGACATGCTGTGAGTTACCACAGACAATAATTTAGAGAAAAAATTGTTTATTTTGTTTACAGTACAGCACTTACAATGGAAGTCTGACTGGGATAAACGATAAAAAATAGAGATCTCAAGCTACAGAACAAGACTTAAACAATGTTACATTGTGACAATCTTTAAATTCCTGTCAAGATCATGCAAAGCTTATAAGCCCTGTAACTTTCACATATGTGACCCTGGACCACAAAACCAGTCATAAGGGTAAATTTGTGAATAAATAAGCTTTCCACTGATGTATGGTTTGTTAGGATAGGACAATATTTGGCCGAGATTCAACTATTTGAAAATTTGGAATCTGAGGGTGCAAAAAAAATCTAAATATTGAGAAAATCACCTTTAAAGTTGTCCAAATGAAGTTCTTAGCAATGCATATTACTAATCAAAAATTAAGTTTTGATATATTTTTACGGTAGGAAATTGACAAAATATCTTCATGGAACATGATCTTTATTTAATATCCTAATGATTTTTGGCATAAAAGAAAAATCGGTAATTTTGACCCATACAATGTTTTTTTGGCAATTGCTCCAACCCTACCCAAGCACTAAACGGGTTCCAAATTCAGCGGTACATCAATGGTTCTCAACCTGTTTCACTCAAAGATGAAGAAGTCTCCCCAAAAAAGGCTAAATATTTCTTATAATTTAGCTGTATGTAAGACAAAGCTTCTGTTTTTTGTTTTTTTTTTTAATCTGTAACATTGGGTACCCTTATTTTTGATAGTCCCCTTTTAGACATAATCTAATAGAAGTAAACCTGCAACGACTGATCATACTCTCTTACTTTGCAACGACATGTCTACTACCTCCAGTAGACGTTAGGTAGGGTTAGGGTTTTGTAGAATAGATTTCTCATAGGTCATGTGTTGTAGTTGTGGAGCCATCAAAATATCTGTAGCATATATTAGCAGGCAGTCCTATATCTCGAATGACTGCTAGGTTTCACAAATTTGTTGCAATTACTTACTATTAGTAGAATGTCTGAAGCGAACTCTCAAAATAAGTGTTACTAATTCATGTTATTGAAAATAAACGGGGAGATGTATTAAATGAACCGGCCCATTCATGTTGTGATTCCACCAGAAGTTTCGGAAGTGAACTAATAGGAAAATTACGTTTAATTTAAGTTTTACATTCCATTTTTTTTTCATCTTAATAAGAAATCTAATTAACTTTCAGACATGATTGATTAATTTATCAAATAACTATAGGTTTTTAATTTTAATGATTTTTAATTAATTACGTTCAAAATTTTTCAGTTTCCTTTTAAGCCTCCCTACTTTCAAGAACTAACAGTATATGTTCAATAAAAAGTTCGATTTTTTCTTCAGGGGAAAAAAGGATTGCAGTTTAAAATGTTTCATTACATTTTAAGCATTATAATTAAGTTAGATTATTTTAATACATGAATTTGTATTAATTTAAATATATAAATAAATGAATTGTTTGTTAAAGTGTTTTATGCTTAAACCTAGTGTGGCGGTATACCGGTTCATACCGAATACCGGTGTTTATTTTTTGTTATGATATGAATTTTTTAAAAAATGCAATACATTTTGCGTATGTGTATGTGTAGTGTAACAATGTGTATGTCGGTGTATGTCGCTTAAACAATGTTCGGAACGCGACACTCTTTGAAAGAGGTCCCTTTTCACTGTTGCACTGTGGTGAGGGAACAGCTGTATGCGTTACTACGCAGTGAAAGTTCGAACTGAGCTGTAGAACTAATAGAACGTGATGACACAGAAGAACTCATCCACAATATCCACACTGACCGCCACAATCAGTAGAAAATAAGGTTAACACCCGGTCATGCATGAAAAAAAAATACCGTCATGTACCGTGAAACCGGTATAATTTTGAAAAATACCGTGATATAAATTTTTGGTCATACCGCCCAACTTCTTAAACGTACGTTTTTTTTTTTAAATGCCCTGTAAAGCCCCCTTTGCTAAGGCACTCTGGTTGAGATCCATTGTCCTTAATGGGAAAGTAATTATGTTTCTAAAAATCTACCTGGTGGAGATTCACTGAGACTACAGGTGGAGCGTCGGCCTCTGCGCTGCAGGAAGCGATCGCTGACTTTCTTGGCCTCCTCGAGCAGCTCCAAATTCTTCTGACGATCCTCTTCAGATAACTGCAGCTCAGGAAGCTGATCCTTCACCAGGTCTATCACGTGCCCATCATCATCTCAAACACAAATACACACACACAACCTTAACACAGCTGTAACACACACCAACCTGCCAACTCATCTCAAAGGAGGAAGAAAGTAAACAGAAATCAAAGTGAAAACAACAATGGTATTTTAAGCTTTCCCTACTGCAGCCTTCCATAACGCAATACTTTAATGCTTTAACCAAATTTAAACACATAAAGTTACATGATTTTTATCTTATTCTATGCCATTTGAAAACAAATGTCTCTAAATACTAGATAAACATCAGTATCTAAGCAGCTGGAGTGTGTAGTTGAACATACCCACTGTGGTGATGGGACATGAAGATGCAGAGTTTCGGGAGAGACGAGGCCTAGGGCTGTGTGATCTGACACACAGATTAAAAACAAACATCATAGCAACACATTCTCAACATAACTGAGCAACTTTCTATTCAGCGCAAGTACAAACGGTGACTCTTTATGAGCTTTTACACTCCTTGAATTACTAAAACTGCTGTTTAAAGATTGGTAAATAAAGATTTTTTGGGAATCATTTAATGGGTCTTGACATCAATACCTTGCTTTCTCCAGAGGACAGGGCTCTTGCTTGCTGACTTGTCTTGGAAGCACAATAGCTGGCGGAGTCATGGTTACACTTACCATCATGCTTTCAACTGGAGCGTACTGCAAAAAAAAAAAAAAAAAAAAAACACACACAAGGATGTCGTCCTCTTGCTGGATGTAATGTTTTTGGTCACATTCTTGGAGAGTTCATAAGGCTGTGGGTCTTACAGTTTTAAACGAGACACTTTTACTTTGCAGAGTTCTAAATATGTTCCAATCGTATGGAAGTCAATGGCTACCAGCAACTGTTTTGGTTTTTGGGTGAACTATTCCTTTAAGAAACACACACCCTGCAACAAAAAACTAATTCTTAGAGCAAAATAAATTTAGGAGAAGCTATTTTTTTGTGTCAACAATATACAATACATGAATCACAACCCTATATGGATTCTGGTCGCTATCAATGTTGTTTTTATTTATACGTGAGGTCATATTGGATACTTAGATGAATTAATTTTTTCTGCTATTTTTAAATTTACATATGAATGCATCTTGATTCGTCAGGAGAGTATTTTGAAATCCCTTTTTTTTTTTTTTTACCTTCTTATGTTTTTATCGTTGTAACCATTAAGCTATCTTAAGATAGTAATGCGCTTGAAAAAAATGCCAAACTGTAAATTTTCAAAAATTTAATCAATTTGATAATATTCTGAAAACACGTCCTTAAAGGTGTCATATGATGCGATGTCAATTTTTCCTTTCTCTTTGGAGTGTTACATGCTCTTGGTGCGTAAAGAAGATCTGTAAATTTGCAAAGGCTAAAATCTCAAATCCAAAGAGATATTCTTTATAAAAGTTAGAGTCAGCCACACCTACCTAAAATGTCTCGTTCTAACACGCCCCCACATTGTCTACGTCACTGTGTGGGAAGATTTTGCATAACACTGCCCAAATGTTTACACAAAGAAATGACTTTTATTCTTGCTGTAGTATTGTTGTTGCCGCCGCCATTTCGTGAAGGCGCTGTGTGTTTTGTTGTTAAAGCGAAACTACTTTGTTTGGTCTTTTCCAAAAGAGGCCTATATCGCTCCGTCATGCCTGGAGCTGATCCGTGCTGTCGCTGAGGAAATACTTCAACTTCGCGCTGTGGATCGCCGGATCGGCTTTCCCGTGGACGAAGCGGAGTCCACCCCGGGGTCGTCACATTGGTTGCGCGCAGGCATCACAATATGGTAAGACGTAATCTTTCCTCACCACCGCTTGAGGAATTTGGTGGCCATCCAACGCACTGGTAGCTGCCAATCAGAGCACTACATCGCTTTTTCCGACACCGTGAGCTTTGTAAAAATCGCCGAATTTTAGAAGGCAGGGCATAGAGCAAAACAATATGTACAGTATGTGGAAATATGGTGTTTTTTGAACTTAAACCGCATAAACACATTTCATACCAAATACACAAAATAATGTTCTTTTTAGCAGCATCATATGACCCCTTTAAGATTGTATGCAGACTATCTTGCTTATTTAAGTAGATATTTTGACCAGAAAACAAGATCAATGATGATTTTTGTATTGTAGTGTAGAGGCAAAGAAGAGCAATTAAAAGCAAACAGTGAAATGTGATGATTTTTTCAGCATTCAGTCCTGAGGCAGTATAGGAAATTTCCCAACTGTACTGTGCAGCAGGTCCACTTTTTTTAGCCCCCGCACAAACAATTTCAAACATGCCAGCTCAAAACACTATCCCATGGGAAAAACAACATGCTCAGATAACAATCACTTTAGGAGGGGAAGTAAAATATTAGTCTTTGCAATAGTCCACTGTTGTGCTTTTCTTTATTTTATCTGTTTTCATTATCGCACGATTCTGTAACTACTGATTTATAATTAATCTATGTAAAGACTTTAGATGTTTTATCAATGGTATACATATTATATACGCACACACACTACGTTGCCGAACTGTTATGTATATAATATATATATATATACACCCACACACACATGTGTATATGTGTATATATCTATATATATATATATATAGATATATATATATATATCTATATATATATATATTATATATAATATACATAAACACATATGTGGTGTGTTGTGTGATATATATATATATCATATAATATATATATATTATATATATCTATATATTATATATATATATCTTTCGATTACGTACAGATCACTATATTATAAAAATGTTTCATTCTCAGGGAGAAAAAAAACCTCTTCGAATATCATCAAGTGCTCACTGACAGAGATTCACAACATGGCATGCAACATCAAGTGCGATCATACTTTTATACCCAAGAACTATCACGCAGCGCTAATGTCCTTGCTGCTGTTCAGTACAAAGTTGAAGCTTTATTTGTTTGGCCTTTATTCTGGGATTAGATTACTGAAGTGTAATATGATTTTAAAGAGTGCTCTTATCTGAGTCCCAACCTTTTATGAGTCACTGCATGAGTGGATTGTACTCACTCAAGAATAACATAATGGCTAGAATGAAACAACAACCCCTGACAGGCTTTGATGTTCAAACGGTCTGTGGTCTCTAAAAGGAAAACAGAACAGTAAATCCTGAAGCTTGTCCTCAGTGGAGCGATAGTTCTTCTCACTCACGGGCCATGACAGAGAGACATTCGGAAAGAACCTACTATACTTCAAGCGAAATCGAAGAACAAACTGGTGTGATGTCGTTTCAAACAAAATCAGGCCAAAACCAAATTCGTTTGGAGTTCGTTTTGGGAGTTTAAAACCACTCGCCAAAGCGAACTACCCGAAAAGTCTGCTCGTTCTACCCTTGTACCGTTAAGCAAAGAATGAAAAACAACTCCAACACGCAAAAATGCCCTAACTGTGCAACATGACATTATAAATCCAGTAAGATTTCAAATTCCCATTCTGTGGCATTAGGGTACAGATACTATCTGATTGAGAGAGGAATGTTGTCTCTCCCTGTAAAGATTACACTCACTTTCTTCCTCCTCAGATCAACATCTTTAAGGGATCATATGTTTAGTGCATGTGTTTGAAAGCGAAGAGAGTTATTTGAAGAAGGATGTAGTTTGACTCACTGTGGAGGGCGAGCTGGATGTACTGTTGAGCTCCTCTGGAGAGTCTTCCTCTTCCTCAGGAAGAGTGGGCATGGCAGGGATGAGCGGGGGTCGAGAGCGTGTATGAGGGAAGATAAAATCAGTGACAGACTCTGTCACAAAACTATAAGCTCTCTTTAGTGAAGTTTGCTCAGCCCGTGAGCGTGTAAACTGACATATAGCAGTTGGGTCCTCTTGGTCCTGTACAGACACACAACACAACACATACATGTATGAGGAAACAAGATTATACAGTCACAAAACAGTACAGTTTTTGCCAGTGCCATGGTACCTCTGAAGGAAATATCATGGTACTGAACAATTACCATATTCAAATACGTGCTACTGAACTCCAAGGCACTGCAACAAATACAATGAGAATAGTGAAAGACTGATTAATTGGGTGACATTTGACCCTTCTGACAATGATTCAGCTCTAAAATCTTAAGCCATTAACAGGATTTTAAAGGGGTCATATGATGCTGCTAAAAAGAACATTTATTTTGTCTATTTGGTGTAATGAAATGTGTTTAATGCGGTTTAAGGTTAAAAAAACACATTATTTTCCCATCTGGAACAATTAATTTTTTTTCTCCTCTATGCCCCGCCTTTCTGAAACGCGTCGATTTTTACAAAGCTCATCGTTCTAAAAAAGCGGGATGTGCTGTGATTGGTCAGCTATCCAATGCATTGTGATTGGCCGAATACCTCAAACGTGTGACGGAAATGTTACGCTCCTTACCATATTGTGATGCCCTGTCAGGCCAGAGCGATGATTCAAAAACATGAAAACCCATTATAAACGAGGCATTCGTTTGCATCCAGTGGGGACATAATTATGGTTTATAATGACTTATACTCATCGCATCGCGCCGTGTAAAACTAAAACCATGTCTGCATTTGTGATCGTGAGAAATGACAAACAACAAGCCCTACTCTAGTCTACACTGCCCAAAAAACTCGCTTTATATATAAAATATAAAAACTCTTTAATATAAAAAACGTACTTACAGTCAGACAGTATTGTAGTCTACTCTACCAGGATCAGGAAACGGTCCTCCATAAAATGTGCTGCACACATCTGAATATTTGGGTTGAAGTGGTCCCGGCACAGGGTTTGTAAATACAACTTAACCACTGATTTCTAGTCGTGTCCATTTTTGGAAGGCCAACAAAGTATGTTCGCTTTCACAACGACACACAGCGTCACACACGGCGGCCTACAGTGAGCATTCGACGAATGAGCATCAGATGGGCTTGCGGCAACCCACATGTGATTACACAGCATCTTCACGACATGGCGACGACGGCAACAATACTACAGCAAGAATAATAGTTACGCCTTCTTTCTTTGCGTGAACATTTAGGCGGCGTTATGCAAATCTTCCCACACAGTGACGTAGACATGTGGGGGCGTGTTAGAACGAGCAGTTTTAGGTAGGTGTGGCTGACTCTTAACTTTTATAAAGAATATCTCTTTGAATTTGAGACTTTAGTCTTTGCAACTTTACAGATCTTCTTTATGCACCAAGAGCTTGTAACACTCCAAAGAGAAAGGAAAACTTGAAATCGCATCATATGACCCCTTTAATGGAATTTTTTTTGATGTGACTGAATAAAAATGTAAAAGAAATGTTCAATTAAAATGTAGATTGCTGTGTTTAAATTGTATTATACATATACATATTTTAGCATTATATTCTCACTAGATAGAGGTTCTCAACCAGAGTGGCTGAAAAACGTCAAAGAAGGCCTCACGATAACTTACAATGGGTTAAAATAAGACAAAACATTCATTAAAATAAGTCATAACAACAAAACATCAAGATACTTATTTTAATTTACCCCCTTAACAATGTTTTTATTTTCTTTGAAGAACCAGGATTCCCACTGTCTAGAAAAACCAAGATATGAGGTAGCCCAATTTTAAAAGTGTTTTCAAGACCTGGAAATGTCATGTAAAATTTTAAAATCTTATAACTCCATATGTATTTTTATTTAAAAAAAATTTTTTTTTTAGTTAAGTCAAGCTCTAAAATATTTTATAGGCCCAAAAAGAAAAAAAAAGAAAAAAAAAAAATCTGAAAACCCTTATCTTTGTCTGCAACATGAAAAAACCTAATAGAGTGCAACAGTTGATTTCTAGAAGTAAAAACGCAATTTATTTTCTTCATAGGGAAATGATAAATTGATGACATAACAAATCTTAAAGACAGACCTATTGTGAGGTCCCAGGTCATTATTCGATGACTTATGCTTTTGTTGAAGCTAACTCTTTGCATTATTACAACTTATTTTCAAAATAATCATGTTTAGCAGTGGAATGATGCTGTATAGAAAATTCCACCAATCAGAAAGCTGCAGCGAGCAAATCGCACCAAAATAGCTCTGCAGGTAACGCCCTCTCCTGTTTATAACCATGTTAACGTGTCTAATAAACCCCAAAACCATGGCACCCATGGCACTTTATGGTTGGTGGTATAAGAATAGGAACCACTTGATCACGGTGTGAGATTTGTGTGGCAAATATATGCATGTTTCCCCCCACTGGCATTCGTCCTATCATAAAACCCCATCTCATGTTCCTGCCTCTCAGAGAGGTTCAAGAGGAAATGATTCCCTTCAGCAAAATAACAGTTACTGATAGCATCTCATATACAAAAATATTGCTACAGTGATGATCAGTGCCAACAAAAACAACATCTGAAAGTGTCATCATCAGTAGTAAAAGAAAAATCTTATTTGCAGAATAAATGTGACCAACATCAACAGCCAAAGAGAGTGGAGTTTTATCACAGCTTATCTCTATCATAAACACACGTCTAAAAATATGCATGAGTCATTAATGCAGCAAATCATAATGGGGCTGTTTCAATTGTGTAAAGCCATTTGTCTGTCGAGTTGCTGTATAAACACGGCTTGGTCTCAAGGTACAGATTGAGGAGAAAGGAGACTTCTTCATTCTCCCGAACGCATTCCATTCCATGAAATCTCATCTGAAAGCTACAAAGGCTATCTTTGGCTTCCTGTACACCCAAACAAAACAGGAGACAATTTCAGAGACAAATGCTATTTTAGTGAATGTCTTATAAGGGAAGAGAAAATCAACATTGTTTGCGTGGTGTGAAAGACTCCAGCAGTGAACTCACATTTGAGTCACTATGAAACTAGACCATGATTGTACAGAAGAAATAGACTCCTCATTAGTAACAAGCGCAAATAAACCCCTGCATCACTCATCCCACACACCTCTATCACATAGGAATCAACTAAATGACTAATGAAATATTAGCTGGAAATGTCACTGGATTTACAGCTGCATCACTAAATAGGTTTTTATGTTTTATGTACAAAACTCACCACCACCATGCTGGGGTGTGTGGATGTTGCCAGGGTGTTGCTATGTGGTTCTGAGTAAGTTGTTGTGGTTTCTAGGTCGTTCTTGGTGGTTGCTAAGGTATTCTACGTAGGTGGTTACTTGGATCAAGTCAAAGATCCTACCTTCAAGCCCCAAGTGGACAGGTTTCCTCCAAAGTTGTGAATTTTATTTAAGTGAACAAGAGTTTTGCAAAGCTATTTGCAGATAAAATAGTGTTTCCATCCAATGGGTTCAAGAGAACAGAACAGTCATTTCCAGATACTTCCAAAGTAAATGATTCAGGAGTTGCTCTCTCGATTGATACTTCCGCATAATTGTTCAACGTAATAAGTCATGCTCTTTCTGATATTTTGGGGTTGCACACTGCATATCTCACACACAAAATGTTTTTCACTCTGACCGTTCTGTGTTGCAAGCAATCAGCAACCAGCGTTCCACCCCATCTAAGTCGAACAGTGCTCCTGTTGTTGCATTGCAACAACTAGCATGACTACTCACCTCTGCGGGTGTTTATTGCCAAAGTATCTTAAGCAGGAAAATCCCTGCATGTTCCCCAGGAAAGGCTAGTAGAACGGGACTGTTTGCGATTCTAGCCTGGGTAGCTCTTCCACAACGAAAAACCGTTATTTGTAGATCTGCGTCCCGCCGCGTTAGACGACGTTGTGAGGATGCTTGTGAGGAACATAGCCATTTCCTGATCATAGGGACCCCCCTTTTCACTATATGTAATCTTACCTTGTTTAATATCTATGAATTTGCCATCTGATGATCGAAACAAGCATGTATATTATACGTTGGTACATAGGCAATATATATTAGAGCCCTGAGAATCGTTAATAATTTCGAATTAAGTCCATTTGCAAATTACCATGCATAGAGAACAAAGGGTCGTAAACCCTCCACCAATTGCCACCTGTACTGTTCCCGCTAGGAAATTGTCATCTCCTACTCATTGGACAAGCCCAGCTTGGAAAGCGGGGATCTTCTCCGCCCCAACACCACAGACCGTTAAAGGGCCCTACACTCCAAGACCCGCCCCAGTCGGGTGGTCTCGGTTCGTGTGCGTGCGCTTCAGGATATCAAGGCTCAGTGCCAGGCCTTTTGGCCTTGACTTTTCCATTCACCAAAAATTATCTGACTCAAACTGGTTCTTTTCATCAAATAATTTCAGCAAGATCTTGGGCCTTAAAATTGCATCAGGAATCTATTTTCAGACAAACGAGACTTGCAAGTATCAAACTTAGCGATTTAATTGATGCACTTAGTGATCAGTTACAAAACCTTTTACAAGGTGTGTTTGAACCTAAGTAATCTGAAGTTTTCCCCAGGTTGTACACAGAATCTGCTGAATATCAAGCTGTTTCCATAAATCATTCTTCTGCCTCTTTCTGTTGCTGAGTTTTAAACCGTTAACCCTTTCCTAGTCAACCAAGTTTTTGTTGCCAACTGTAATGTGTGTGTTGTGGTGGTGTGTGCTCTGTATGTGTTATTGTCGTCACGTGTCTATCTTGTAGACCAGTTATGTGTGGATGTAGTGTCTGATGTTCTAGACCAGTTTATGTGTTTATGTATATGTTTAGACTAGGGTAAGTGTTTATTGTAGTTTTAATTAAAGACCTACGTGTATCACACTGGACGTGTCTTGTTTTCTGCAGTAACGGAGTCACTATCATCAGATTGTACGTTACAAGCTTTTGTACCTTTACAGTAAGAAAGTTATTGTCCCTTCACCAGGCATTAACGTTTCCTTAGAATTGACAAGACAGTTACCCTGAGTGGTCCAGCGTCAATACTCTACACGCGGTCCGATCTAAACATAATGCGAAATATTTAATATAACCTAGTTTCTTGGTTAATTATTCATATTTACCATTTTGTGAGCCTCATTAATTCGCTACACAATCATGGCACTCGAAACAAATGTTTACAATGGCCTCAATGAAGCACATGCCAAACTTAGATGCCCTATTTGTTGCCCTACCTCAGATTGTCTAATCATAGGTTCTGGAAAGTGCCACATCCGGCATAGTTTAGCTCCATACCAACCCCCTTAACACCTGCCGGAATTTCTATTCTCCTGATGACGTCTGATTATCTGTTCAGCTATGTCTAAACTAGCGGCTGCGCCGGGATGTACTTGGGATAAAAAACGCCCTTGATGTCTCCCAATTAGGCTCCACCACAAGTCCTACAAACTCAGTCAGCTACTTCGCTCCACACTATTAGCCAGCAATCACTGTTACGCATTTTATGGCAAATACATCACAAACCCTCACGGGTACCCTGCGAAACAAGACAATAGAAATCTAATGGTTTTCCACTAAATACATTACGCAAAACATTACAAGAACCATCAACTTTTAATGTAAAACCATTAAATAATGGGTTTTCCTGTATTGTGTTTTGGACAATGTTCCATTAGGATTTAGTGGTTATTTAATAAAATAATATTTAACACAATAATAAGCAAACCAATTATCATTCAAGACCAACAGTCCATGTATCAATTTCCATTATAACCACTTCTCCACTCAACCATTACATTCTATTGATGGTATTCGACTTATTAGTTGGTGTTGTTTTTTACAGCAGGTGATTGAAATAAATGCTTATTAGATGACACTAAATACTTGAAATCTACATAACAAAGAGCAAAAAGCTAAAAATGTATATGCCATCATAATAAACATCAACATCTAGGCAAACCTGAACTACAGAATTTCTCCAACTTGAATCTGATATTCATGCAGGCTATCTCTCCTCTTCTCTCTCTGTCTTGGTGTGTGTGTGATGGTGTGTGGGTGTTGGTTACTCAATCGGCAGCAATCCCTTATAGGATATATCCATTTACTCTATTTGCTAACTCAAATATCTCTCAATGGAACCCCGCTGTAGAATCGCTCTTTATGCCTGAACTGGGATTTCATGTCAACATGCAGAGTGATAAATAGCAGTGATGCTCGGCTAGGGTGTCCTGGGATTTTAAACTATAAGTGCTAGTATCTGCGTGTACCTGTCTGTGTACTTAGGTAAGATAGATACAGGCAAGGACCTTAATGTACTGGTTCGCATTATTCCTTTTAATCCTCCCAACCACCTTTATTTCTCTTCAACGTTTTTTGCTTGCCATCACGAGTTTACTCTCCTTTGCGTCAGTTTCGGTTTCTTATAAGCATTAAGTAAAAATAGATTGCATTAGTGCCCCCTTTTGTCGGTCGTCAACTTCACTTAATTTGATACTTTTTCTTTGATGATGATCCAGTCAGGCCGACTTCTCCAGAACGTCCAGATGACCAGTCCGCCCCTGGCTGCAGCTAAACTCTGTAGGAAGGTAGCCCTCCAAGAACAGGACTGCCTACCCTGTCCAAGATTATACAAAATTACACCCCTCCCTCAATTGGGTTTATATTAGAACCAAAACACTGGGAAGGATGCATACCTTAAATGGGAAAAACATTCTTGAGTCCAGGTTAAAAAGAAGGATGGAGTATTACTGAGTTTTTTAAATAGGCAATTGATTCCAGAGGCATACAGAGAATTATATGAAGGAATTCTCAATAAACAATGTGTTTTTATTAATACTAAATAATTCATTATTAATAATCTAAGGTGCACAGCTCATTGTGGACAGTGAATCGGTACCACATGAAATTATATGATTCAACAAACTGTTTGATAATGGAACTCACCCCTGGAGTCTCAGTGAGATCTGTGGCTTGGACACTCGGACTCTTTGATGCGTCTGAGTCACTTGTTTTGGACTCCTCTTGAGTCTCACTGTTCCCTGTCCTTGCTTGACTCTGTCCACTGCTCTCCGATTCCTCTTGACTCCTCCCAGTGCAATCTGAATCCTCTCTTCCGTCTCGACACCTCCCAGTATCCTCTACTTGGGTCTCCTCTGATAAACTGAATCCGTGATTATCCCAGACGTCCGCTGACTTGGAAGTCTGCCCTCGGTTCAAAAGTTTTAAGGCCTCTGTCCTAGTGCTATGTTCTGATTTGTGGCAACTCCCAGAACTCTCTGTTCGTCCTCTGCTGTTTTGTAGCTCAGCTCCTGCACATCCAGTCCCTTCTTTATTTTGACTCTTGCACGTTTCCTCGTTTACAGCTAAGGTGTTCCTAATAGCCTCTGACTCTGAGAGGAAGATGTCATTGCTTGCTGGCCGGTCTAACCTAAAGGAAATCAAAGATCAAAACAACTCACTTACTTTCCATAACCTATGCACAATCTAGAACAACGTAAGATAACAATATACTACTATTAATAAAATACAACCAGATTTTATGAAAGAAAAATATCAAAATATCTTATTTTATGTTCAACAAAGGAAAGAAACTCATACAGGTTTGGGGGAAAAAACCAACAAAACCTTTTTTTGGAAAGGGTGGGGGGGGTTTGGGTGACAGTTAATTTTCTCTTTTGGGCTGAGTATACACTGTACTGTAATCCCATTTAACTAGTGCATATTACTGTATCTGGATGGTTTCTAGATGGTTAATAGTCGTGCTGTCAAAACGATTATCCGATAATCACAATCCAATAAAAAAAAATTGTTTTTTTTTAAACAGCAATATATGCTGTGTACTGTGTATCTTTATTTATGTTATTACATAACGCACATATACCTTATACTTTTAAATATTGTTTTATTGGTTGTTAATATACATTTACATTACATAGGTTTTTAATTTCATGATTATTTTATATTACTATTATAAATATATTTAGATCTAACATAACATATTTCTTTTTAACTATATATGTGGCATGGTTGTGTAGTATATATCTACTTATACATTTACAGTACACACACATATATTATGTAACCAAAAACTTTTATTTTGGATGCACTTAATCGGTGATTTAATCCGTTTAACGCACTATTAATAAAAATGTCTTGATGTGAGTTAGCAGGTGGTTACATTCGGTGTCCGGGTGGCTGTCCAGTAGTGATTACTAAGATTTTTTTGGGATGGGTTAGTCACAATAAGTATGCTAGTGTGTTTGCTAGTTGTATTGTTTTGCTAGTTAGTTTATTATCATGTGGTTCTGAGTTGGTTACTAGAATGTCCTAATCAGGTTGGTTTTTTGGCTAGTGGTCTTACACGTGCCTGGGTATTTTTATGCTCAGTGTTTGAACTATACCGTGGACTTTGGGGGAGCCCACTGGTTTTTTTTGTTTTTATAATGGTTGGGGGGGGGGGGGGGTGTCGTTGTGCTTGCGCGTGCCTCAAAGAGGGCTTGCCATTACTTACAAAGATACATAAACAGCTACAAGTAAATGCACTAGGATATCAATTTAAGGATTTACCCTATTATACTTTATCGACACAAATTGATAGGTGAAACAACAAACAGCCACCCACAAATAGTCTATAAACAAAGCATCAGGCTGTCTTTGAGTTCACATGAACAACGGTTAACGTTACTCGTCGTCAGGCTACAGAAGAATACCATAATTCCTCCGTTCAGTTAGGCCTAAGACATCGAGAGTCACGCAGACCTATAGCAACCCAGCCACAACACATAATTGCGAGTAACATGCCTTACCTTAACACAGAATTGCAACAGAGTCCAACGTTTATATTTTTTTCTATGAATCTTTGAGTTAACGTGTACTAAACATGTGTGGAATTTGCACCGCAGCGCCCCCACACCTTGATGCTCATGACAAGAATAGCATGTATAGTTATCTTTATTGAAGTGAATTATGTTTAAATCGCCATCATGCATGAATGAATGAATGATATTTTTGCAATTTTATACATAATAATCCACGATGATCACATTGCACAAAATTGAAATTGCACGTCAAAATAACACATTATTGTCAATATTTTTTGAGACCCCCCCAAATTTCACAAATCACGTTTTCAGGGGAGCCTATGTCTTATTAAGGGGAGCCGAGCTCTAGCTCCCCCGTAGTTCGCACCCTGTCTATGTGGTTAACTATAGTGTTCTGGGTGGAAGAAGAGCTGAACAAAGAAGAAGAGCTGCTTTAGTAGCTTGTTGTCGCCATGGCGAATAGACACTTTTCCTGTATACAGTAAGTGCCATTACTTTTAAATGGTGTATAACACTGTACCTAAAATGTACAAGAAATTACAAAAAGGTAACACTTTATAATAACTTTCATTAATAAATCATTAACAAACCTTATATAATGCTTAATGGATCATTAGTTAATATATATTCGAAGAGTTAGAAACGTGAGATAATGTGTTGTTAATGTTTGCTAATAAACTTATTAAACATTAAATTTTTTTAACAAATCATTATTTCATGCATTTAAAATGCTTACAATGTCATTAAACTTTCAATTCATACAACCATGTACTTATTAAATATCTACAAATGATTTTAACAGATGTTATCAAATGATTAAAAGCTTGTGTTAATGCACAACACTTTTACTGCTATTGAGGTGTGATATGGTCAGGAGTGTTAGGGGACCTTGCGGTTTGGTGGTATGGGTAGGTTTAAGGGTTGGTTAAAGGGTCAATAAAGTGTACAGGGGTCAATTTAATTACTATAAGGGAACAGTTCAATTTGTTTATATTGCATTGTTTTGATAAATGAACAAGTATATTCTTTTAAAAAATGATTTGTTTTCTCCTGTTTATTTATGATTCATGGAACATCCTGTTTAATGGTATACTGAAGAGTAGTATAATAATGTAATAATGTGAGTGATGAGACAATAAAAAAAATTTTGCACCAAAATTACAATCTGTTATGTCTTTAGCAAGCATTTAGCTAAACTTAACCAGCCAGCCTTTACACAAACCTTGTTACAGTAGCTAAAATTCCAATGCCCATAAAGATACTAAATGATTAGTAATCGTTTATAAACATTTACAAATGATGAATATTTTCAACTTTAGATTGGCTACTGCAAAAACATGAACAATTGATTAATAAATGATTAGAAAAGATGTGTAAATAGGGTAAATTCAGGTCTTTCGGGACACTTTTTTTTTGCCATCAAGATGACTGCTCATACGGTATTATGATTCATCAATTGTAAATGTTTATAAACATTTACAAATTATGAATAGTTTCAATTTTAGATTGGGTACTGCAAAAACATGAACCAATAATTAATAGATTATTTGTTAAGATGTGTAAATAGAGTCTACACAACAAACAAAGACCAACAAATGAAGATCATATGAACTGAAAGTTTACTGACATTTGTAAATATTTTAGTCTACTTTAAAGGGGTCATATGATGTTGCTAAAAATAACATTATTTTGTGTAATTTTGGTGTAATGAAATGTGTTTATGCGGTTAAGGTAAAAAAAAAAAAAAACACATAATTTTCCACATACTGTACATTATTGCTTCTCCTCTGTGCCCCGCCTTTCTGAAACGCGATTTTACAAAGCTCATCGGTCTGAAAAGCGGGGTGTACTCTGATTGGCCAGCTATCCAATACATTGTGATTGGCCGAATACCTCACCGTGTGACGGAAGTGTTATGCCCCTTACCATACTGTGATGCTCTGTAAGGCCGGAGCGACGAGACAAAACATTAAAACCCATTATAAACTAAGCATTTGTTGCATTCTTTGGGGACATAATTACGGATTATAATGTATATATATAATGTATATATTATACTGTCTTTTTACGTGTTGCATATCACGCTGCGTAAACATAAAACCATGTCTGCATGGTGATCGGAGAAATGTCAAACAACAAGCGTTACTCTACACTGCTTAAAACTCGCGTTAGAATCGTCAGTGGCAAATTCTTTATATATAAATACGTACTTACAGTCTGTGAGTAAGAACAGCCGTCATTGTAGTCTACTCTACCAGGATCAGGAAACAGGCCTCCATAAAATGCACTGCACACATCTGAATAGTTGGGTTGAACTATTCTGGAACAGTGTTGTAATACACTTACCACTGATTTCTAGTTGTGTCCTCTATTGGAAGACCAAACAAAGTATTTTCGCTTTCACAAAGAAACACAGTGTCGCAACACGGAGGGCTAGAGTGAGCAGTGGCGGGTGGGCTTGAGAACGGAGCGTCCAGCGGATTCGACGAAGGAGCGGCCGGCGGGCTAGCGGCAACCACATTTTACGACCCCTGGCTGGACTTCAAATATCATATGTTATCATTAGTATGATTAGTAAGTATCATTAGTAAACATATACAAGAACATTATCTAGGTCTAGCTATGTGATAGATATTAACTAATTGATCTGTTTAAGCATTATATAATGTTTTGTAATGGTTTATACTTGCAATTTATTATAAAGTGTTATCATAATAAATAAATTAAAAAACACACACTACCTTAAACATCCTGTAAAAAACTGGTGTTTGCAAAGGTTTGCATGATCCGTCTTGTTCATAAACATTCTCAGTGTCTGGGAATTGGCTCAAACGGTACACCTCTCATAAGGTACAATAGTTGTCACTGTTTGGTATCCTTTCAAAAGTCCTAATAGCACATTTAAGGTACCGATATTCAACCCTTAGGGTTAAATAAAGTACAAAAGTGACATTTTAGAAAATGCACCACCTCAGTGACAGCTTTTGTACTTTTATTTCTGAGAGTGTTTGGCAAAATTGACGACATTGTTAATATTTACAGCTGAGCAGATGAAAATTGCGGTTATGGTAAGGGGCGTGACATTTCCAAAACACTCTCTAAGCGGTTCGCCAATCACAACGCACTGGCGGTCAGGGCCAGCTAACCAATCAGAGCACAGTTTGTGTTTTGGAAGGAGGGGCTTCATTGAAACAGGAACTGAACAGGGTGTTTGAGACAGACTGGGAAGAGAGATGCTGCAATGATGTAAAATATGTGAAATATAATGCGTTTTTGTAACAATTAAGCATGAAAACATTTTCTAGTACACCCCAAAAAACAAATCAAGACTTTGTAAAACAGCATAATAGGACCCCTTTAAGGTGTCCACAGTGGTTGGTGATTGTTATATGATTAACTAGAGTGTTCTGAATGGTTGCTATGTAGTTTTTTTTAAAGAGTTCTAAGCGGTTATCTGGTAGTTACAAAGGTGGTTGTTTGGTAGATGTTCTAAATAGTTGATCAGTGGCTGCTAGGTGATTAGGGTTGCATAGGGGTGGAACATTTCCGGAAACTTTACAAAAATCCCTGGAATATTCCAAACAATCCTGGAAAGTTTCCCAAATTTCTGGAATGTTTCCCAAATTTACTGGAAATTTTAAAAAAATGTTGCAACCCTATAGGTGATTAGGCGATATAGCACCCTAGGTGGTTGTTATGTAGTTGCTAGGGTGTTCTGGGTAGTTGCACGTATTCCAAGTATGGTCTAAGGTCAAAAGGCTCAGTCCAGGTCTCTAAATATGAGCGTAGCACAATAATATGGAAAAGACATGATTTCTCGAGCTGCATTTCCCAAGAAGAATGTCTCCTTTGGTTTTTTTTTGGTCCACGCTAAAAGGGTTTACACGTAGCCTACCAGTTGGGAGTCAAAGTAATTTATTGGGGCCATGGTGGGTGACAGTATAAACTGTTCAAATGTTCCTGCACAGTCTCACCTCACGCTGGATCATCTTTGTGTGAGGATTTTACATAAACACACACAAGCCTTGTCCTGTAAGAAGGGAAGGAATGTAAACACTGACCCAGCTACATTCTCCTGTCTGTTGTGTGGCGTGGGCTCCTCACAAGCTGACGGTTCTGGCAAAGAGCTCTCAGTACAGAGTAAAGCAGGACTCTGTAGGGTAATCGCTCCCACAGATGGAAGACCTGAAAGGAACCAATACTGTTAAGCCCAAAGAAAACATACACTAGCGTATGCGTACAGTCGAATGCGTAGCCTTTCATAGCATGCATGAACGCAGACGGTCGACACATGTGCTCTAACAAGATTCATCTTTGTCCACTGTAATACTTTTCTCTAGAAGTTATGACCTATAAATGTATCTTTGTTCTCTTTTAAACTAAAGTTGCTGCTATCTCATAACCCTCTCACACAAGCACTTGTCAATGCAAGTGTCTGTTATCGTCACAACACCAACAACAAAAAAACATATGTGCACTCACCCAATGTTTCATAATTAATTTACCTGACCAAAATACTGATGCTATGTGAAAATAAATAATGTAGTTCATTAATAATAAGCATAATTACAGAAGAATCGTAAAAAAATTTAAGTAATTTTTTTTTTCTACATTGTGTTTTTTTAGAGAAAACATCTGAGGCAAAATTGATACTTCTTTGAAACATAACTGAGAACACCTGAGCTAAGAAAAGAGCAATCTTTTTGTAATATTACCTGCAGACACCGGCTCAAGGCAAACACTGTCAGCACGTTTCAGCCAAAGCTCAGATGGTGAACCAGGATCCTGATCTAAGAGGGTTGCATCTGGGTTTTTGCTGACCTTAATGAAAAATACACAAGATATACATCTTCAATGACGACTTTATGCCAGATGAATCTTTCCTCTGTTCTGTTGTGTGCTGTGTATGTTATCTAATCAAAAAAGACCATTCAAAATATAACTGACATTTAAAAGTGATGATATCAAAAGGATTTCCCTAACACTTTGACTAAAATAGGCCTTAGTGCTGGGTGGAAGCGATGACGGTTTGAAGGCACAATATCAAAACAATCTCTTCCACATTCAACTCAGGACTTGTGAAATCTCAGAGCACTGCAATGATTTATATTGGCTTGATTTTGATGAAAATGTATGAATCATGTTTTGTGATTAAACATACTGAGGCCTTCACTAGAGACATGGTTTCAATAGCACTTTTCCCATTCCCTATTGGTACAGTAGGATAAGAGAAATCCCAGATGATTTCTTCGACTGTTACTTCAAAACAGCAACGAGATTGACTCTTTCTTAAATTCTTGCTTTTTAGAATTCTCTCCTGAGAAAAAAAACATCCTAGTAATCTAAATAAGTGTCTCCTGCAGTGTGTCCATAGTATTAAATATATAGTTCAGTCATGAAATTCTAGATGGCGCAGGCGACGGGTTGTTAATGTAACTGATGATATTCAGAAATTTAAATGACTTGGCACAAGCTGATTGGTTCATGCTGCATATGCAGCCAATGAGCTACTGCCTTGCATTTATATGGCTGGCTAGCATTCACTAGATCCCTGCAGCGCCTTTCAGTTTTCCTCTGAAACCCTCCACCTTCCCCAACTCCACCTGCATAGATCTGCTACGGGTTATTTTATATGCTACTTGTGCAGCAGCAGTATATCTTAAATACTCACGGCACCGTATCGCCGTATGCACTTGGCAGTAGAAGTTCCCCCCCCCCCCCCCCCCAAAAAAAAAAAAAAAAAAAAAAAACCCCCCCACCTGACTTGCTTGCAGCATCCGCAATAATCTACAACTCCAGCAATACCTGCCACAGCAGCGTAGCAGATCTATTCCGCCAAGACCAATACATTAACATGGTCATATCCATCACCATGTTAAATCTTCAGAGAATTGTCATGATTGAAATAATGTTTCAAACATGCTTAGATTTGCCAATATAACAAAGTCTGCAACAAAAAGTATTTCAATATGATTTCAATCTTAATGGAAACATTCCCCATCAATTCTTCCATAAGCATTATTCGAGCTGTGTGATTCACAATCATTTTATAGCTCTGTACACTTACTCTTAACAATCGTTTCATCTGTGTCTATTTTTGTTTTCCTTAAAGAATTTTAGGAGAGACATCTGAGACAAACTTGATATTATGAAATTAAAAACTCAATTGAGCTCCATCTTGCTATAAAATAGCAAACTCTGAGCAATAAAAATGTGCTTCTTGTTCCTGACATGTGGTCAGCGAAATTTCACCAATAATTACTGCTCACTCTCCTCCAATGTAAGAACCATAAGTTACCAGTGTTTTTTATATAGATGTGGAATAAATACTTTGTGATTAACCATTGTTACCTATGACAAAAATTAAGCTAATACGTATTTGAAACATATTTATTTCATGCTAAGTATAATACAAATACATTTACATATTTATATGCTTAATAAAAATACCCTGCAATTTTACTTTGGGTAAACTAAACTGATCACTATTGTGAGGAGTAGTGCTGAAGTCCAACTAACGATATTTTTTTAGCATATCTTTGCTAAAGTGAAAACTATTGGCAATTATACTTCATAACACTTTAAATATCTTGCATTTAAAGACTGATATTCAAAGATCATACAATCCTCATCGATAGTGACATTAAAATACATTTTAGGATTAATATTAAGAAATGTGCATTGTACAATAAAGAAATACTCCAAATAAATTGTAATTATAATTTTTATAACAGTAAGTCTGTAAATATGTTAATAGATTTGAACTATATTTAGTATGAAATACATGTATTTTAAATCAATTATGGTGTGTAATATAATATCTTTTAGTGATGATGACATAATTATTGGCAATGTTTTTGTGATGCAATATTGGAGCAATACAATTTTTTAATGTAATATTTTCCAGTTAATTCTGTTATTAAACTTTACCTACAAATAAGTTTCTGGACTATTGGATGTTATTCAAGTTCAAATAACGTTCATTTACGAAGAAGCAACAAATACAAGGAACTGGTTCACAGCTATTTTTACACTACTATTCGAAATTCTGGTTCAGAATTTTTTTTATTTCTGTAATTAATGTTTATTCAGCAAGGATGCGGTAAATCGATTAAAAGTGACAGTAAAGACATTTTATAATGTTACAAAATATTTCTAATATAAATGCTGTTCTTTTTAAACTTTCTAGTCATCAAAGAATGAATAATGGTTTTCACAAAAGTATTAAGCAGCTGTTTTCATCATTGATAATCAGAAATGTTTCTTGAGCATGTGACCTAAAAAACTGGAGTAATGCGGCTTAAAATTAAGCTTTGCCATCACAGGAATAAAAAACATTTTAAAATATATTAAAACCAACCGTCTCTTTCACCTCTTTAACAATATCATAATGACTATCACAAGAATATGATAAACATGAAAAAGTACGCATTGCATGTATATAAGGATAAGTAGATAGGGCACTCTAAATGATTTCAGTGCATGGTCCAATAGCCATTCAAGGAGCACGTTCCCCTGCAGAGAATGACATGCAGATGAATATTGCAGTGTAATCCAATCACCCTGATTATTTCCTGCTGGCTACGAGTCTATGCTTGTGAGCTGTCTCTCTCTATAACTCCTTCTTTCTCTGTGGTCAATGTGTCTTCTATTCTCATTGACTGGATCTATTTTTACTTGGCCTTTGACTGTCACCACTGAGAAGAGTTCAACTCTTATAAATTTAAGGAGGATGGAAGGTCATCTTGATGGCAGGTCCCTCTGGGACCCTGATGACCTCAACGTTACCTCATGGCAAAAGCTCTGACGCGGCTGCATGAGAAAGTGCATGTCCTGCCCCCCTCCTTTCACTTGTTATGTAACACAGATACAGTGAGCCAGATTAGCTGAAAATGTGGTTGTGTGAAAAAGGAAGTGGCTGCTATACAGTCATTGTAAAAGAGACAACAGGAAATGGAGGGAGTGTTCGAGAAACTGGCGATTCAGGTGAGCATCACCAAAAACCTGTCATGAGCTGGGGAAACTACTCTTCTTCATCCTTTCGGTACACGAAAGAAAAGTATGGACTGAGAAAGACCATTTTCAAGTAGAATGTCAGCACTACAACATATTTTGAGAAATATGTTGAAGAAACCGGTTTCACATACAATGAGGTACAAAAGCAAGAGACCACTAGTGGAAATTATGGTGCGTTCAAGTCATGTCAGATAGATCATATTTACGAGATGAATGCCACCACAAAGTCTTTATTACGAGTGGGAAACAAAATTTTCTTTAAGCCCCGAGTTTCCAAGTTGGGGAGAAACATGAGAAACAAAGAGAAACATGGCAGAATCGATGGATGCAACAATTTTTGTTTAAATTGATAGTTTAGATTATAAACTTAAATTGGTCATGTTCTTATTACGCAGCTAGTTAATGAAATCCAAAAATGCTATCATTTTTGCACCGATAGGTGAAAAATCTTTTGATTTGCCATTAGCTAACACTTTTTGAATCTCTGTATTTTAGCAGTTGTTTATGCTGAAAATCATTTATACTGGGCATCCTGGTCTAAAACAATATTAAAAACACAAAAACACACCGAGCGAATTCTTTGCTCTATCATTTCTATAAGCAGAGTTAACAGACCCTTTTGTATTTTCTTGTAATTTATTAAAATTAGGTACACCGCCATCTTGTGCCGACTAAACTGACTTGAACGCACGTGACGTCCTAATTACGACTTGTCAACTCGTAAGTACGAACGTCCCAGGAGGACTTGAACGCAGCATTAGAGATGAAACGATATGAAATTTTCAAAGTGACTAAAATCATCACAGTTATCGATATTATTCATGGTATTGTTAAAATGTGTTGAAATCATTATTATTTTTAATCATTATTATGATATTGAAAAACAACAAACAAATAAAATTAGCAGAACTATGCACTTTTTGTTTGCATAAACGTTGAAGTAATATCATCAATGTCGGACGGATTTTAAATGAACAAATAAGTTGGTTGAGTGACTGTGATGTTATCTTTTAAAATGTACTACAACGTTCAAATAAAGTTTTGACGAAGATTTATGAAATGAATGCATTTTGGATGTTCTTGGATACACTTTGTATTAGCATAACAATTTGAGTGAGAAGTTGAATGGAAAAAAATGTCAATGTCTTACACTGAAGAAAATGTTAAGTGTGATATCATTTAAATTACATAATATTTGTACTAAATGCACTGGGTTATGTCAACAAAATTAAAGTTAGATCAGACTAGGTATAAATAGCTGTCAATTTCAAATGACCTTTTATAGTCTAGTATTTAGGTTAATTGTTGCTTTAATAACAGCAGCATTCAAGCTGCATGAACTCCACAAGTTTGTGTAAAACTTGATCATGTTCTCCAGCATGATTTGATCCAAAGAGCATCTTGAGCTTTAATGGAAACTAGAACATCTGACCGTCTGTCACATGATCAATGTCACAATTAGGCTTATTCGATTAGCGATCTAGAAATAGTGCAGGAACTAAAACTTTATTTCCAGGATTAAATTAGATGATGATTGAATCCCAGATTATAAATGTGGTCTCAGACTTTTGAACACCACTGTTCATGTCATGTCACCTGAACGCTGCTCCTGAGCAGAATGTGAGTAACATGCATTTTTGTACATCAAAAAAGAGCATTTCAGGCCATCTGATTTCATTTTCATACACAAAACAATGTCACATCTCTTTGGAAACCAGGTTGTGTACTTTAAAGTACTTCTTTCTGGAAGTGTCCGCCGCAAGCTCTTGTCTCAAGAGAATAAATCAATCCATGCAAAGAAAAAACTTGCTGAAACTCTACCTGATTGGCCAACAAGGATGAAAGATGCTCTCTCAACAGTCCACTATTTCCTTCAAACCCTCTTTGTATTTGTGCTGTTGATATTTTTCCTCAAATCTCCACAATCTTCAGCGTCCTTTCTCTTTTCCTCTCCCTGACTTTTTTCCCTGCACCAGCTTCCCTGTGACTCCTGGGAGCTTTGACCATTTAAGGAGAAGCCTTCTCGTGCTTCTCCGGGCTGCTACTGCCGTGTGTATGTGTGTGTGCGGTTTCTGCCTAATGCTCCAATGAGCTGCAGCTGAAGAATGACTTTGTCCTCCTCGGCCTGTATGTTTTGGACCTCTGCCACTTTCTCATTTAGATTTAGTTATTAAAATTTTATGAAACCGGTTTCTCTTCAGCACACTGTTAATGACAGCAATCTACTTTCTTTCCTCTTTAAATATTACTAATGAACACGCACGCACAAGTTTAACAAGAAGCATCTGAACTGCACCAAAAACAGGCCACTACAGAGGAAGTGATGAAGAGGGTTTTTTTAAATTGTCTGAATATGCAAATTCTGTGTGACATCTGAACTGTCTTCTTTAAAACAGCTGTTATATATATATATACAGTATATACATATATAAATATATATACAGTATATATGAATATAGGCTCAGTGTTTTTAAAGGGACAGTTTACCCAAAAATGAAAATTTTTTTCACACTCAGGCCATCCAAGATGTAGATGCATTTGTTTCTTCATTGAAACAGATTTGGAGAAATTTAGCATTACATCACTTGCTCACCATTGGATCCTCTGCAGTGAATGGGTGCCGTCAGAATGAGAGTTTAAACAGCTGATTTATAAACATCACAATAATCCACAAGTAATCCACACGACTCCAGTCCATCAATTAATGTCTAGTGAAGCAAAAAGCTGCATGTTTTGTAAGAAACAAATCCATTATTAAGGCATTTTAACTTTAAACCATTGCTTCTGGCCACACTACGAATCCACGGTGCTTTCCCGCGTAAAACCTACTGCCACCAAGCCAGGGCAGCTGTTTTCAATCAGAGGGAAGGGACCCACAAGAGGCCTTAGAAAACACCCAAGGGAGCCTCTAATGACTTAAAATGGTTTAAAATAAGACAAAACGTAATTTTAAACAAGCTATACAGCTAACACGCAAGATGTAAACTGGCATCATGCATCTTATTTTCATTTGTTCTCTCAACAACTGTCATTTTTATTTAGGAACCAGGGTTCTCACAATCTTGGAAAAACTGGATATACGAGTGTGATTTCTAGACCTGGAAAGGTCATGGATAATGAAAATACATTTTTGCTCAAGCTATCTGCTATTTGTGAATATATGTTAAAAAAAAAATCCCCATAATTACAAACAATTAAAAAAAAAAGTCCCAAACATTTACTGGTAACAAAAAGTGTAAACCTTGACGAACATTCAATTATTAAAACGGATAGGGATTTCTGTTTGCTAAGTCAAAATAGGCCTGTATAATATTCTGGTCACTATATATGGCTTGGTTTCCTTCAGTGTCTCTGGCAAGCAAAAAAGCATTAGCACACCTATTCTCAATAAGCAGCATGATTTTAGGAAGCATTTAGACATCATTTGTCCACTGCACAAATGTGCGGAGGGAGTTATATGCCAAAGTTTAACAAACAATCCCTATGCCTAAGTATTAGCAATAATAACAGTGATGTTTGACTTAGCAATGACACAAAAAGACAAGTAATCTGCTCTGGAGATGTTATGGGATATTTCAACATACTACAGATATGTCATAAAACACCATGGTCAAAATTAAAATGACAATAATGGAAAAAAATGTATATATATATGATATTAATATAAAGAGCTTTTTACCTTGTTGCTGTGGTCCTCTGCTCGTGTGCACAGAAGCGAGCCACCTGTTTGAAAGCAGCAAGAGAGATCCAGGCTTATTTGCAAGTCACGGGTCTGTCATGCAAATGCACAAGTGTTATAATGCACATTAAATAGTCAGCATGACGCACCAAAGGAGGCGTAGCGCTTGATTGACATCAGAGTTTTCAATACTTCTTTCAGACTCTCTCCCTCCCTCCCACACTGCCTCCATATCTAAGGGCAACAATAACCTGGCAACCATTTACATGAGGAGCTTGATCCTCTGGCTGAAAGCACTTGGCGAAGCAGAGACTCATTGTTTCACTTCCTTTAAAAGCATGTATCATTTGGACAGTGGTTGTAAAACGTTTAATGATGCTCTTCAAACGGCAATAATCTGTGTATAATACCATGAACTTAAATGCAGGTCATGGTAAAACAACAACAACAACATTCCACATTAATCACTGGCATCTTCAGGAGAAGAAAATAAGCAAGGATTTATAGCAGCTGTTATTTATTCAGAATGTTGCGAGGAGAGCGTCTAAGGATGATAAATACTGACCGTCGTTCAGCCCACTGCTTGGATCTTTATATCTTTATTACAGACTGTAATGCACAGCAATGAGATCGAGATGAGCAGCTCAAAATGAGAACCAGACACAAGTGATATGCTGACATTTCCTATTATAGTGACTTCAACCAATGCATGATGACTTTGCCTGTGCTGGAAATGACCAAATTGATCTAATTGTTTACTGTTGCTCTTTAAAGTGCCTGGTGAATGGATAAATGTCAATATGCAATTATTTATCCATTTATCTGACCAAGACAAACTAAAAAAGACTTTGCAAAAAGAGGAACTTTATTAAAGATCAAAAAACTTTTCAGCCAGACCACAACAGCTAAATCAAATGCAAATGTCCTCCCAGTTCTGCAGGGTGAAATAATCTGGTAAATGCTTTGCATTAACCCTCTCACCCATAAAACTTCTCCAGAAACTCATTCAGTTCTGTGTACGTGTTTCATGCTGAAATATTAAAAAAAGTTAAAAACACACAAACAACCTCTGAGAGAGTAAACATAAGTTAATGATGGCACTGTAATATTAAAATATAATGAAGTTCATTATTTCATTTTTACATAATACTTAAAAAATCAATTGTCAATCATTTACTCGCCCTCATTTTGTTCCAAACCTCTATTACTTTCTTTCTTGTGAGGCATTATGTAGAAAAATGTCAAGTCATACAGGTTTGGAATTTCATTTTCATTTCTGGCTAAGCTAACACTTGATTTAAGATGAAAAAATACAACCATTCATACGTTTGGGGTCAGAAAGATTAAATTAATTCATAATTTAATTCATCAAGGATGAATTAAATTGAAAAATGTAATAAAAAAAAAGACAAATTGACTATACAAAAAATATTTTAAATAAATGCTGTTCTTTTGAGCTTTATCCAAAAAATCCAGAAAAAAATGCATTACGGTTTTCATAAAGAAATATTAAGCAGCACATATTAATAAGAAGTGTTTCTTGAGCACCAAATCAGTATATTAGCATGATTTCTGAAGGATCATGTGACACTGAAGACTGGAGTAATGATACTGAAAATCCAGGTTTGATCACAGGAATAAATTACATTTTAAAATATATTACAATACAATCCAGTTATTTTAAATTACAATATTATTTCACAATTTTACTTTTATTACTGTGATCAAATAAATGCATCCTTGCATTTATACTTTTAGAAACATTCTTATCAACCCCAACTTTTGAATGGTAGTGTATTATTTAACTGTCAATAATTCAACAACTATTTACAATGACTCTTGCCTTTTAAGTCAAGTTTATCAGGTTTATGCAGATTATTTCATGTAATTGTACTCTTTTGCTGAGAGAGTGTGACTAAACTTTTTTTTAAACACTATACCTGTGCATAATGCACATCATGTTATCTCTATGAAACAGCTATAGACATCAGCCATAAAATACAAAGCATCTGAGAGACAGGCTGCATGGTCAGTCGTATTATTGCATATGTCTGTTTCACTTACTTTGGACTATACTCATTTGATAAGCAAATGCAACTTTTTGTCATACATGAAATAAGCAGAGAGAAAAAGGTTGCAAAAACATTTCGTGTCAAGTATACACACACAACTGCTGTTGTTTAGAGAGCAAACAGACACAGCAATTTATGCTTTTATAAAAAGTCTACACTTTGATTATATCACATGATTCAACACAATTAAGGCCCTATACCGTGTGTGTGAACTGATATTCTCTATTTTCTTCAGCTCTATAAACAGCACATGAGGCAGCTGCACTTGGGCCAAAGCCACAGAGCTCCCTACAGACACAGCAGGAAGAAGTTTATGCCATAAGAGAACACACACAAAAATACTGCACACAGACATTAAAAGATACACATTATAAAGAAACACTCGTTCACTGTTACGTTAAAAAAGCAGATAACCATTGTGTACACTTTATACAATGATCAATAAAACTAATAATACAATTAATAAATAAAGTACTTGATAACATGAAGGGTGTAATTTTTCTATTACAATACTTCGTTATTTTAAAACTATAGTTTTTTTAGGTATTATTTATATACAATGTATTTTATTAATATGTTGACATAACATTTTTTTTAGTTACAATTTTCATTTTAGCTTCGTTTCAGTAATTTGTTATGTGCTTATTTTTATTTATTTTTTTTTTCATATTTCTCTTTAACTTTCATTTATATTTATGTCAGTGTTAGTTTTAGTTCCCCTTCTAGGGAACTGTGTCCTCTAATACAGGGGTTTTCAACCTGTGGGCCAGCACCTGTCAAGGGGGGCGCCAGCTCATTATTCAGAGACGTTCCCTTGAAACCTTATGAAGAGATTAACAATCGTTAGCCATCCACTAGGTGCAATCTGACTCCCACTAGCTATTCGCAGTTAAGCGATTGGCTCGAGTATCAAGTCACGCTCAAGTGTTGCCAAGTCCGCGGGATTGGGCTACTTTAACACTTGCCGCTTTTTGTAGTTTTGGGCTAGTTTTGAGTAGCAATTAGGCGGGTTTTGTTGTGAAAATCTGGCAACCCTGGTCACGCTTATTGACAGTGAAATGGTGCTTTTCCACTGCGTGGTACGACTCGGCTCGGTACGGCTCAGTACGGTACGGCACGGCTCGGTTCGGCTTGGTTTGCATTTCCACTGCAGTTTAGTACTGCTTTAGAGTAGGCGGGATTATTCACACGTTGTTATAGTTGCGCACCTCTACTGCCGTGACTCCTGAAAATTTTTTTCATTCCGCGTCGCCCCATCAAGTTCTTGCTGGATCCGCTCCTCAGCTATCAATGTGAGGAACGTCTGTACTTCCTCAACAGGGGGAACAGCCACTTTTTGGTTGTTAAAAAAACGGTGCGCTCGTTCAAAACAGTTGCGTTCGATCCTTCGCTGGCTGTACTGATTTAAATCTAGCAGTTCTGTTGTGATTGTGTCGCAAGTTCAGTGACGCAAGTAGTGACGATTTTCTCCCGCCAATCCCGTGATCCGCAGAGTTTTACCCACACGTTTTGGTATGGTTACGGTACACTGAAACCCCACCGAGGTGTACTAAAAAAATACCATACGTACCCGTGGAAACCCCCAAAAGGGAACCGTACCGACCGTACCCAGCATGGAAAAGCATCCATAAGATGACTTACGATTAGGCGTGCCGGAAATCCAACCACGGATTGGCATGTTGTTATCTCAGAAATAGGCGCAGATATCACATTGAATCAGGTAAACTGGTTATATATTTATGTTTCACTGTAATTACGCACGCTATACCAGGGGCGATTCTAAACCCTTTTTATGTGGGTTTCAGCCCCCCTATCTGTCACCTTAGCCCCCAAAACTATCTTAACGATCAGGCCAGTGCTGCTTCCTCGAGAAAGTTTTTCATTCTCACGTGTTTTAAGTCGTGTCAGTTTAAACATTAAAGTAATTTTAAGCCATTTAAGCCCAAGACATCTCAGTGCGGTACTCATGCACTGTGATATAGCGTTTCTATGCGCACCGCTCACACACCTGAAGTGCATAAACAGATAGCCTTCTCAGACAGCAGGTGAATACCAATGTGAATACCAATGGCTGTCTTGACCAGTATCCTTAAAAAATGTGACATGACATGTGGCCAAGTATGGTGACCCATACTTGGAGTTAGTGCTCTGCATTTTAACCCATCCTAAGTGCACACACAAAGCAGTGAACACACACACACACTGTGAACACACACCCTGAGCAGTGGGCAGCCATTTATGCTGCGGCGCCAGGGGAGCAGCTGGGGGTTCGGTGCCTTGCTCAAGGGCCCCTCAGTCATGGTATTGAAGGTGGAAGAGAGCACTGTACATTCACTACTCCCACCTCCCACCACCTACAATCCCTGCTGGTACGAGACTCGAACCCGCAACCTTTTTTGGGTTACGAGTCCGACTCTCTAACCTTAGGCCACGACTTCCCTTGTACGCACAGTCGTTGTTTTAAGTTGAAATGTCAACATAAGAAAATATCAATGTACACAGTATAATGGATCTGTGCATTTTCTTTATGTAAAATAATGTTAATCAAAAGACACAGAAAATATCGCTGCTTTCATAGGCTTTATGGATATTTGCTTTTATGTTAATTTAATAAAGTCATCAGTTTGACTACATATACTGGTGGGGGTTGGATGTTTGGGGGGGGGCGCGAGTGACATTAGACAACTTGGGGGGGGCGCATGTCCCTAAAATTGAAACCCCTGCCTAATAGACACTATGGGGACTTCCGCCACCAGGACCGGTGTCTGAAGCACTTGAAACAACTCCAATCCCATTGGCCCACGTAACCCTGACTTCCCACCCCCAGGCGGGCACCCGGAAGCAAAAGAGGGCACCTGCCGAACACGTCACTAACTTTTGATGTCTTCAGGAGCCGTTTATTTGACAGTGCATGTGAAGGAGTTATGGAGAAAACCAAGGCAAGTGAGCATTTTAAAAGTATGTGCCTCCGTGTCCAAGGTTTCTGACACCCGAGGACACATGCGATCTATGCGTTATGTGTCTTGGTGAGGAGCACACACGTTCGGCGCTCGAGGGCTCTGAATGCACTCATTGTGACAAGTTTCCAATGAGAAAGCTCCATTCACGTTTGTCCCTCTTCTCGAGGGATAAGGGACAAGCGTCTGCATCTCCTGGCTCACGCTGCAGAGAGGTTTGAGAAGGGACGTGGATAAGCGTGAATATGTGTTTGACTCTTGAGACAGCGGGATGCGCTCATGGTGATGCATTCACAGGGCTTCTGAGATCAAAGGTAAAGCTTTGCCTTTTACTCAAGATTGTAGACAGCATTTGCCTGAGCGGGCTCACCTCTTGAGGGAGTCAATCAAACTCAATGCAATGCGTTCGCGGCAGTTTCTGTTCTCGCCTGATTTTTGAGGAAATCTAGTATTTGAACAGAACGTGTTTGGCTCTCAGGGGAGCTAAATGCACGCTGCGTGATTCGATCGTGCTGAGAAATGCCTCGTATGCTTGATGCTCTTTTGAGGAATGAGAATTGAGCACCTACTGCCTGTGGTTCTGGTCCCATGGCTGCCGAGGCAGCTAGGCAGACCGATCACGGGGATTGTAGGTGGGGCATGGAAGGAATCTGACAGGAAGTGCTTTCCCTTTCAGGAGTTCCTTTCATTCTGTTCTCTCCGGCGGGATAGTAGTCAGCATTCGCACGAGCATGTCTTGTTCTTGAGGCACTTGGTGGAATCCAGATAATCTATCTCTTGGCTCATCTGATCCCGGGATAGCGTTACATTGGGCTCATCTGGTGAAAGTGGTTGGCGATAGAGATGAGAGTGTGAGCACTGAATCTCCCCAACCTAGCTCCAGTTTTGCATATGGGGAATGTTGGATGTAATGGCACACACTACTAAGAGGCTTGATTTAGTCTGGTCACACGAAAGGCAGAAGCCCGCCTGTGGCAGATTAGACGAGTGCTTTCTGGCCGGTCATGAACTCCCCTCCCCCAGGAGTCTCCCCTTGCTTCCTGACCTCCACACAGAGTTAGTGAGATTGTGGGACAAGCCATATTCAGCTATGTCCGCTAGAGGACGCAGTAAGAGTAAGCGTGAGTTCCCTAGAAGGGAAACGTCTCGGGTTATGCATGTAACCATGGTTCCCCGAGAGGGAATGAGACACTGCGTCCCTTCAATGCCAGGGCTGCCTGTTTTCACGTCTCCTTCAGGCAACCAAGTTAGTGACGTGTTCGCAATGCAGGATTGGTAATGATTTCTATACATGTATTTAAAATACATATTTGAAATACGAAATACTATTTTGTATTTTAAAGCCTTTGGTAAAAATCAAATGTAATTTGTATTTAAATGCATTTAAGATTAGTATTTTTGTATTTTCAAAATACATAAAATACTTTGTGCCAGTCAACCTCTTTATCAGGGTGCTGATTTCGTTCATCAACTAGTTCAGACTTATTTGTCCGAATTGTTGTCCCCCCAACAATTATCACGTGAGCTGCATCTGTAAAACTCCATTCAGCATTGGGTGAGTGACTTTTCTGAAATAAGATAAGGTGAGGATGTCATGGTCAATTGTACATGTTGATTGAAGTTAAAATAGTGCATCATTCAGATTTGCCTTCAGTTAACATGAAAGAATAAAAGAGCACCAACAAGGGAAAGAAATTCAGTTTTGATAGTTAATCGGTTGTTGTTTTTTATCAACTAGCTTGTCAAATGTGTTTAAAGCATTACTGCATGTTAGGACTGGGTGATATGACAATACATATCGTGGCAATGATATAAAGTGTGAATCGACTGAACTTTTCTAAATCGTTTACATAGACAGGCCTATTGGGGTAAGCGAATATATCCACGTAGCTTTTAGTGGGCAGATATTATTGGAACGTTGGAGGGGAAAAGCATGAATGAATGAACAATAGAAAGTGATGTACTTGGTGCAGAGTAGGATGGTGACAATTAGGCCTACACTTTTGACTTAAAGGTCTTTTCACACGGGACGCGGCAAGCGGTGGAATCACCGCCCAGCTCCCGATTTCTGTCGTAGTAGAAGCGTTTTGTGCAGTTGAAACCTTGTTTATACTTTCGCCTGCCTCTACGCCGTGAACCTGCTGACTGCCCTCTCCTCCCTAAACAGATGAGGCTTTTATACTTGATGCTCTCGCAGTTGTATAATTCTGTGAAACGACAGGGGGCGACTCGGAATAATTGTTCTCCAAATCATCAGAAAGCAGCAGTGGGAGGAAGTAGTTGTCAACCAGTCGTTTCATGAGAAGTTTGTGAATAAATGGATTTTTTCACATATAAACGGATTAGGTTGTGGGTCATTTTGGAGGACACATGTGAAAATGTTTTTGAGTACACTTCTTAAACCCACACAAAAGAATTCAAAGAATCGTGTAAAATGCAGTAAACTTGAGATTATGATTTGTGACATTGGAACAAAACATATGAATGAACATATGAACAAAGTCATTTTGAATGTTGATAACTTGACAGTAGCAATTTTTTTCCATACTATATTTTTTCCATACTGTGGAAGTCAGTGGCTACTGTCAAGTGTTTGGTTAGCAACATTATTCAAAATATATTATTTTGTGCCCAACAGAAGACAGAAACTCATGCTTTGGAATAACTTGTGGGTGAGTAAATAACAGAATTTTCATTTTTGGGTGAACTGTCCCTTAAATCTTATTTTATTTCATTTAGTTGCCAAAACAAGTTGATCTGTGATATTGCTATTATACAACAGTTCAATAAATAAACTTCGCTCAAAGACAGTTACAGAGTTGTCCAAAATGTTTTAACTTTAGAGGTAAAAGTACCGTTCTCATAGAATAGTGGAGTGAGGACGCTCTCCTGAGTGACAGGCTCAGGTGTGGTAAAGAACGTAATGGCAGCTGAGCCACAATCCACCAGGAGCCCAGTACCCTTGGACTGAGACATACATAATGACTAGACCAAAACAAAGAACATGTTAGATCAAATAAAACATGATATAATCAGGTTACATAATTTATATACACACTAGTGGTCAAACATTTGGAATAAATATAGATTTTGCAGACTTTGTGGATGGTGACAATTCTTTTAATAATCCATCTGACATAGCTCAAAAATGTAATGAATTATTTGTTAATGTTGGTCATAAATTAGCTATTAATATCCCTACTGCAAATGGTGAAACCTTGGATTATATTTCAGGAAATTGTCCTATTATTTCAACTTTTAATCCACCTGAAATTCAAGAAATAAGTGAAATTATTGATGAATTAAAATGATCTTTAACGGGTCATGATAATATTTCTGTATTTCTTGTTAAACAGGTGAAATATTCAACATTGCAGCCACTTCATCACATATTTTCTCTTTCTTTTTGAAAACAGGCATTGTACGAGAGGATTTAAAAATAGCTAAAGTTATTCCTCTGTTTAAAGCAGATGATCCACAATGTTTTTAGATACAAATTCTATTCTTTACAAACATCAATATGGATAAAAAAAACTAACAAAAAATACTCTACTTATATGGCTTTGCGTCACCTGATTGACAAGGTTATTACCCTTGCACTTCAAGAATTTACTTGTAGCATTTTTTTAGACCTGTCAAAAGCTTTTGAAACAGTTAATCATTACATTTTATTAAAAAGGTTTAATAAATATGGTTTACATGATTTTACATATAAATGGTTGAAAAATTACATTTGTAATAGAAGACAGTTTGTTTGTTTGTTTTAAGGGTTGCTATTCTAGCAAAGCAAGATCACTCTGTGGGGTTCCTCAGGGGTCCATACTTGGACCATTACTGTTTCTTATTTACATAAATGACAAATATTCTTACTCCAGTAATGTTTGCTGACGACACAACCTTAGTTCTCTCTCAATCAAATTTCAATTCATTAATTAAGAATGCAAATTATGTTCTAATTGTTTTTGCTAATTGGTTTAATTTAAACAAATTATCTTTAAATAAAAAAAAATAAAATGTTATTAATTTTAGTGGTAGAAAATTATACCCTAAGAATTTATCAAAAATTACAATAGATTCTATTGAGGTGCCTCAAATGTCAACTACAAAATTCTTGGAAGTTTTTGTTGATGAGACTTAAGAGTAGGAGGTAACAAGCTGATTATGTGAGCAGTAATATACATAAATCTGTCGGGTTAGGCATCTTGTTACTAAAGAGTGTCTTCTTACGTTTTACTATAGTTTAATTTATCCATATCTTTCATATTGTAATATAGTTTGGGCGAGTACATTTCCTACGACTCTTCAAAAAATGTTTATCCTTCAGATGCGTTTTGTTAGGAATGCAACCCGATCAAATGCATATACATCTGCTTCTTTATTTCAGAAACTTCAGGTTCTTACTATTTATGATATTTTTCAAATATGTGTTTTCATGTATAAGATACATTCAAGTGAGGGTATCATTCCAGAGCAATTTAGAATGTATTTTAAAGTCAGTTCACAAGTTCACTGTCACTTAAGTCGTCAGTTTTCAGAGTTTCATCTTCCTAAAATTCTCACTTTGGGTTCAAGTCCGACTCTCTAACCATTAGGCCACGACTGCCCCCATAGTGATATTAAATTATGGAATGGTTTATCTCATCTAGCAAAAAAAATGTTCAGTAACACTTTAGTATAGGGACCAATTCTCACTATTAACTAGTTGCTATTAGCATGCCTATTATTAACATATTGGCTGTTTATTAGCACTTATAAAGCACTTATTCTGCACGACCATATTCTACATCCCTTAATCCTACCCAATACCTAAACTTAACAACTACCTTACTAACTATAAAGAAGCAGCAAATTAGGAGGTTTTTGAGGCAAACGTCATAGTTAATGGTTTGTTAATAGCGAGAATTGGACCTTAAAATAAAGTGTGACCAAATGTTCTTTTTAACATGTTATAATAAATGAATAAAGGATCATTTTAGTGCTTTGTAATTGTGTTTTTTGCTCTTTATGCATTTTATGTAACATATAAGGTTTGTTTTTGGAGTACATTATCTCTGGGTTTTTGACATATGTTGTAATTAATTTGCACTCATTTACATTTATATATTTGTTATTGTGATTTAGCTTTTTCCTTAATTTCATTAGTTGTTTTTGTTACCGTTTAGGTGGAGGCTCTAAATAAGCCCTTTTGGGGTTTCTGGCTCTCCCTGCACAGTATATGGATTGTACTTTTTTGTTTTGTTTTTATTGTACATATTTTATTATTGTGCAAATAAACTAAAAATGTTTTTATCACAGTTTCCACAATAATCTTAACTAGCAAAAACTGGTTTCAACATCAATAATAATAACCATTACTAATATCTGAGCACCAATAATAATTGGGCACCAAATCAGCATATTAGAATGATTTCTGAAGGATCATGTGACACTGAAGACTGAAGTAATGGCTGCAGAAAATTCAGCTTTGCCATTACAGAAATAAATTAAATTTTGACTGTATTTTTTTATGCATTTTACTGAATTACTGTAATATTGATTACAGAAATGCAGCCTTTTGAGCATAAGAGACTTTAAAAACATAATTATTCCAAATGCATGTCCTGCCAGTCATTCTATGTAAGTCCATACCTGTGTGTTAGTAGAGATGGTGGTCTCCAGGGCATTGAGTTGACTCTCAGTGGCTTCGGCTCTGCTCAATGCTCTTTCCACCCTCATGCCGATGGCCTCTATCCTCTCCTTCATCCTCTTCTCGCTGCCCATGAGCACCTGAGCTGCCCGTAAGGCTTGCGTCACCATGTCCTCCACTTTTCTCAGGGACTTCAGCAGGTCTTCTGTAGCTGAACGCTCTGCTGATGAGTCAGTGACCACAGCCACATCCCTAAACTGAATCTGAGTGTCGTCACAGGTGCTCGTTCCCTGGTCTTTGAGAAGCACCCTCATGCACCGCTTAGTCTCTTCCAGCTGGGCTGGTATGTGATTGACTTCCAGGCTTTGGATCCGCTTCTGAATATCCATCACAGTTGCTTGTGGAACTTGGGCAGCCTGGTATTTATTGCCCTCCTTAGTCTGGCCTCTCCACCAGGTGATGGCAGCCGCTATGTGGGCTTCCTGCGTCTGATGCTTGGCCTTGTTCTGTCTCTGCGCTGTCAGCGGAGTTTCAAGAAGCTCCAGCTCTTTTAGACTGGAAAGCAGATGGACATCATGCATCATGCAATGCAAAGCAATGTTAAAAGATGGCACAGGATAATGGAAATGATTTCTTACAGTGTGACCAGCTGATGCCTAGAACTTCCATGTTGTTGTTGGTTCTGCAGATAGAGTCTCTGTAACTTCTTACTTGCACTGTTGCCAACTTTGTCCTGAAGAGCAGATAATTTTAATTGTAATTGTAAAAACTTTATTGTCCCCCTTAGGGGCAATCTGTTCTGCAGCATGATAGATTTTTAATTTACCCCACATACCAGACAGACAATACACAACATTAATAGCACATTAAGAAAAACAAAATACAAAAAAGAAAGTACTACAAGTTTGAAATGACATGAGGATAAAATTAAATGTTCAAAATCTAATTTTTATTTTTGCGTTGACTACAGTCTTAAATCAGTATCATTCAGATTATTATCATCGTTTTTTTTATTAACATTTTTAATTAGTTTATTTTGATATTTTCTGTTCCATTTTTAGTTTTAGTAATTTTGTTTTAGTTGTGTTTTTGTCATTTTTATAAGTTTTATTCTTTATTACACTAATTTTATTATTATTTGTATATATGTTATATATATATATATATATATTATTATATTATTATTTTTTTTTTTTGCAGTGTTTTAGTACATCAATTAAAACTAAATGTTCCAACGTTTCATTGGAACTGGCTTAAAATAGTTAAACATTTTTTGTATGTTTTATTCTATTTCATTTAACATTTAAATTTACAAAAAAAAATGTTATGGTCTTAGTTTGAGTTAATTTTAATAACCTTAAGGTCTTTAATAACTTTAAGGTCTGATTCAGCAGGTCAGGTTTTCAATATTAGAAATAAAATTGTTGATGAAAAGTGAGAAAAAAATATTTTCATAATAACAACAGGACAACAACAATAATAATAACTCCAGGATTGCCTCAAGGATTTTGCATTCATTTATTATGCACTTTTTAGGTATTTGAGTGAATGCGATCAATGATAATACATAAAGGATAGTTTCACGCCAAAATGAAATGTGCTGTTTATCTGCTTACCTCCAGGGCTTTCAAGATGTAGGTGACTTTGTTTCTTCAGTAGAACACAAATGATGATTTTTAACACACACCATTGCAGTCTGTCAGTCCTATAATGTCAGTGGATTGGAATCACAGCTTTGAGAGTCAAAAAACATACACAACAAACCAAATTAAACCCTGCGGCTCATGACAACACATTGATGACCTAAGACACGAAACGATCGGTTTGTGCAAGACTGAACAGTATTTCTATCGTTATTTTACCTCTGATGCACTGCAATGTCCGAACTGTCCTGAGCGCGTTCTCAACAGCAGGTGCGTGACGCGTGTTTTTCTTGCTTTACGGCGGATCGCAGACTTCTAAGTGCATTACCGCCACCTATCTCTCAAATGGACCATTGACACTCCTAATTGAGATTGTAGATAGAGTGTCAATGGTCCATTTGAGCGATAGGTGGCGGTAATGCACTTATAAGTCTGCAATCTGCCGTAAAGCAAGAAGAAGAAGATGCGTCACACGCCGGCTGTCGAGGACACGCTCAGGACAGTTCAGACATTTCCATTGCAGAGCATCAGAGGTAAAAAACTATATAAATACTGTTGTTTCTTGCACAGACAGATCGTTTTGTGTCTTTACACATCAATGTATCGTCACGAGCCGCAGGGTTTAATTTGGTTTGTTTGTGTATGTTTTATGACTCTCAAAGCCGTGATTCCATTCACTTACATGCATTATGACTGATAGACTGCAACGGTTGGAGTTAAAAATTTCCGTTTGTGTTCTACTGAAGAAACAAAGTCACCTACATCTTGGATTCCCTGGGGTAAGCAGATAAACATCAAATTAAAAATTTTGGGTGAACTATCCCTTTAAAAAACAATTGTATCATCAACCGACAATGATATAATGTAAAGGTACTTAATAAATTGCAAAGACACATTTAGAATGTGAAATATAACCAGTGACACTGATTACATATTGTACTGATACTGTACTATCACTAAGACTAATTACATAAGCACATCATGATTATTGATGGGTTTTCACTGTAAAACACACACCACACACACACACACACAATGGCCTGCAATTTTCAGAAACACTGCAGCAGTTATTTTGCATAACCCAAAATAAGGAAAAGCCCCACAAAGTTCTGGATAATGATGATAATGATGAGTTGAATAATGATAATGACGAAGAGGAGGATGATGATGATGATAATAATAAAAGCTGTAATTATTTTAGTAACTTCAGACAAAGCCACCAGTAAATAATGTGGATGTTGTGTGAATGTTTCTCACAGTCTCTGAGAGCTGTGCATGGAGTATATGGGATATCTCTACAGGCTTGATCTTCTGGAGGTTTTGAAAGTCTCCTCTCTGAGGGACTCTGGGTAAGATCTGCCTCAGTGAACCACTAATCAACTCCATAGGCGCATTCTGGGACTGAAAGAAAAAGAAGAAGAGAGCATATAATGTACAGCCATTACATTTGTGGCTTCTACGTGTAAATTGTCTAACTCTCTGATGCATGACCTTTGATTCACAGTGCGATTCTACATCTAAAAACCACCACGCGTGATTATGTTTCACCATTCAGTTTAGATGCTGACTATGTAATGAGATTAACAGCACGATTTTGCGAATGAGTGTTTTCAAACACACAATTAGTCAAGTAACTTACATTTTAAAGACATATTGCCAGCTCATTTGCCTATTTTTGGGCCACCAACTAAAACCAAAACAGAATCAATACAATACTGCTGATTCGGGGAACAGGTAGTTTTGAATCGAATGATTCAAAGATTCGCTCAAAAAGGCGTCACTTGACGCCACCTACTGGCGTAAACACAAAAACAAAGCGATTTAATTTTTGTGTAATAATATATTAATTGTAGACAAGTTTTATTTACACAAATGAAGATTTGTTAAAGTTTCTCCATTTTTTGAGGCATTTAAAAATTATTAAACATTTTTTTTATGAAAAAAGAAGAGTGTCTTATAACTCTCTAAATTACTGGCCGCGTGGATTAACCCCCGGAAATGTAATTTAATTTGCTTCACATGTTTTGATATTATTTTCACTTTTATTTATTTTTATTATTATTTTTGTATTATGTATAATTGTTTTAATATTTTATTATGCACTGTATTATTGTGTTCATGATATGCTGCTTGGATTTATTGTTGATGTGTTCAACAATGGAAAGATGACAATGTCTGTTTGTTATTTGAAAGGTTTAATAAAGTGGTAAAAATGCACAATAAACCGAGGACTGGAATTGTTTTAGTGTCAACTTAAAGCAACTGTATGTAAGCTTTTCACCTTGAAATATCAGTCTAAAAATCACTCTGATAGTACACTTCCAATAAGGCGAATAGCTTCTTTCCCACACTTTCTCACATTGTGGGCAATGATAGCTGCTGGAGTGCACATCAGTGTCTGAAATTAACGGGGACTTGGGGCAAAAATGCCACCAAAATGCACAAAAATGTCCCTCAAATGTAACATTTAGGCTTGATTTTGTCATGATTTTGCACCTTCACCCTGTAATGAGTTCCTGTCTTTTATTTTTATTTTTTAAAACATAAATGCCATGTCAGATGCAGCTTATTTAATGGCAAACATGTTGAAGATTAGGCTGTCTATTCATTAATGTTATAAGCGTTATATTTCATCTCCAGCAACATTGTGAACTTTTATAAAGATACATTTGGTCATTAACTTTTTTAATAATGAATGCTTCAGGGAGTTCTTGTAAGCGTTAGCAGCAGTATGTGAAATAGCTGTGACCGGTTGAGCTTCCTGAAAACGAACGTGCAGGGATGATGGTTTGTCAACCTGGTCCTGTCTGTGACCATGAGAGATGAAGTGGTATTTATTTAACATGCCAAAAAAAAAAAAGATTAAGAAATGAATTAGCAAAAAAAGTGCAAGCAACTAAGCTATGAAACAAAACTAGGCTTTAGTTACATTTTTATCTCACATTTAAATAAATATCCCAAGTTCTATAATCTTGATGATTATCCCAGAAAAAAATACTTTTTCCCATGGGGTTTTGTCTAAACAGTGCAAGCTCTAAAAACATGGAAGCTCAATTTACTGTAGTAGCAATACAATCAAACAGTTGGTGTTTCTGAGTAATTTTAATTGCATAGGCAATCATTTTGAGCATCACAAATGATACTATTTTGCTGCTTTTCACAAGTACCAATTGTTTTTTCCTGCTAATGAAACAACAGACTGACGGAGAGGTGCCTCGGTGGTGTTTACCTGAAGAGTACTTGCTGTGAGTGCTCTTGTAGCCTCATCAATTCTGACTGCAGGCCCTTCAGATGCATTAGCAGACAACAGAACACCATTACTGAACAGCCAAACTATTCTTTCACAAGCATATACTCAAAACAATGGAATACCTCAATAATTTTGTGACTTTCAAAGTGAGTGTCCTTAAGCTTTTCCAGCAGGATGTTTTTCTAGGTGGAATAAACAACACGTGCCATAAAGAAAGACAAAAATGTACTCAATACAGTAAAATCAATCATCACAGAGTTTAATATCACCTTTGTAAGGTCCCTGTCTTTCACAGCCAGTACCATATGAGATTCTTCTAATTCTCCCTGTGAACATCATCAGACTGTGTTAATACTCTAGCTCACTCGGTGGCGCAGTAAAATGCACATTTTCTCACCCTTAATTCAGAGGTTTCTCTTCTCAGTTTGTTTATTCGATCTTCAGCAAGGTGCCTCTCAAGGGTTAATTTTTCATTCTGTGGAAGATATTGTGATTTAGCACAATATTTGGAAAAACTTGTTCACAATGTAAGATTCTATCAAAGTCAGATACCTTTTCTTCAGTTATTTTGATTAGGGCTTTCAAGCGTTCACTTTCCTTTATCTAAAAGACAAATGTCAAGTTACTGGGTATGAATAGTAATTTATGAAACCAGTTTTATCAGTATTAATAACTTCAAGAGCGTGAATGATTCATACTAAGGCACAGTTGCTGGCCTGTGCTCTTGCAGCTCTGTCCTGGCTCTCCCTCAGTGCACATCTGGTTTCATCAAGGTCCTCTGAAAGGGATCGGGCTCTTACCACAAACAGCTGGGTACTGGTGAAATTTGCAAGAAAAAAAATACAGGTTTATCTATTATATATATATATATATATATAATATATATATATATTATATATCTATATAACTACTAAATATATCAGTTTTATTGCTGACAATGATAAACATTTATTTATTTATGGCATTTTATAATGTATACACATTTTTTCTAGTTATGCCAAGCTCTATTTTTTTCCAATCCTTAATCTACCCAAAATTCACCCCAAAATGAAAATGTCTGAAAAGTATTCCACCTAAGGCATTCCAGGAGTTGATGAGTTCGTTTTTTTTAATAACACGGATTTGGGAAATTGAGCATTCTCATTTGCTTACCAGTGATAGTGCCGTGAATGGGTGCGTGCAAGAAGGAGAGACCCAAAAGATGATAAAAAACCATCCCAATAATCTACAAAGTAATCCACACCACGCCAGTCCATTCCAGTAAACTCTTGTAAATGTAAACGCTGCTCGTTTGTAAGAACAAATCTCATCATGAGGTCAAAATATGAATCCATAGCCATAATAAGCTTCTCAAGTGAAAAAGGCCATCCCCTGTTGAACTATCACATCAAATCTACCAACTATTTGTTTAGACAACTGTTTTGACTGGACCAGATGCCTTTTCATGGAGAAACAATAGTAAGGGATAGAGGACTACCACCTTTAGCAAAAAACCATGGTTTTGAAATTCAATGATCTAATGAATTTTTTTTTATATTTTTTATTATTATTTTTTTTTTAAATTCTTTGACTTTTCTTTTTACAACGCCGCTTTTCACTTCACAGGACATTATTTGATGGACTGGAGTGGTGTTGATTACTTGTTGTGGATGATTGTGATGTTTTTATCAACTCTCATTCTGATGGTGAATGGGTGCCGTCAGAATGAGAGTTGTTAAAAACATCACAATAATCCACAAGTAATCCACACCACTCCAGTGATGTAATGCTAAATTTCTACAAATGTGTTCAGATGAAGAAACAAACTCATCTACACAAACTATTCCTTTAATTAAATGAATTAATATATTTAATTTAGTATTAAGTGTAGCGAACATTCCAGTGATATCTGTCAAGTCGTATTTCTATGCATATACAGTATAAACACACACAGATAGTTTTTGTGTGTGTGGGAAAAGAGGTGCATATAGTGGCTACCTGGCCAGTTTGGTGTGCAGCTCTGATATCTCCAGACTGAGCTGCAGGATGGTGTCCTCACACTGAGAAACGGTCCTCAGCAGGCTGCTGTTCTGCTCACTCAACCTGTGCTGAGTGTGTTTGAGCTCAGCCACTAAACCTGACAAATCTTCAGATTCACTGAAACCACACAGAATCAGCAGAGACAATTGCTGATATCACAGATGCTCTTAAAGGCCCAATGAAATCAAGTGACAAGTGATGTGACATGTGGCCAAGTATGGTGACCCATACTCGGAATTAGTGCTCTGCATTTATCCCATCCAAAGTGCACACACACACCGTGAACACACACACACACACAGCAGTGGGCAGCCATTTTTTTTGCTGCGGCGTCCAGGGAGCAGTTAGGGGTTCGGTGCCTTGCTCAAGGGCACCTCAGTCGTGGTATTGAAGGTGGGAGAGAGCGCTGTACATTCACTCCCCCCACCTACAATCCCTGCCGGTACGAGACTCGAACCCGCAACCTTGGGTTACGAGTCCGACTCTCTAACCATTAGGCAATCAAGAAAACACTTGTCAAGCAGTAGTAAAAAGAACATTAAAATTACTTAACTAACCAGTGACATTCAGCTCCATCTGTAAATGTGGCCTCATTTAAAGGAAGATGATATTCAGTCCCTATGGGAATAATGTGAGACTGGTTTAAGAGTAAAGTTTAAAGTGTCTCAGTTACAAAAAAAGCAAAAACTTTTATTCAGCAATGATGCATTAAATTGATTAAAAGTGACAGTAAAGTAGTTTATAATGTTACAAAAGAGTTCCATTTCAAATAAATTCTGTTCTTTGAACTTTCTATTCATCAAAGAATCCTGATAAAATCATATTAAATGATTTCTGAAGGATCATTGTGCACTGAAGACTGGAGTAATGATGCTGACAATTCAGCTTGATCACGGAAATTTAATATTTAAATATATTCATATAGAAAACAGTCATTTTAAATTGTAATATTTCAAAATATTTTCTTCCAAAAAACTTTTGAAGAGTGTGTAACTTTCACTATTATTCACTTACAAGTTACAGATAAATTTTCTTAAGGGTGATCCTGTTTCCGTTTTTTTATTTCAGATGCCCTCTACATAAATCAAGGTTTAGTAAAATTTATAATATCTATTCTAAAATGAGTCAACCATTACATCATATAAACAACAACCTTGAAATTGTGTTTGGTGGACAGCCACTCTCACCCATCTGGCAGCACTGTGTGATCCACTCTCCATGTGGCATGAAACCTATCCCTCCTAACAGGGGGGTCTGTTCTCGGATCCAACTTGTGTTGTAAATTGGTCAGCTGTCGGGACAGGAGCTTTGGAGGGTCATGGACCATGAGAACTGCACAATGTGGGAGGCCTGAACATCTCTGAAGGTAACAGAGATATACCATCATTTGAGTCGGTAAGAGTTTTTTTGTCCCTTTTTGTTATGTAAAAACATTTTACAATATATATATTTTATTATTTATTAGATTTAATATAAAGTTTTTAATATAAAAAAAATTCAAGTTTCTGATGAAAAACGATTCTTTGATGAATAGAAAGTTAAAAAAAAAACGACACACACCGCACAACACACACACACACACCCCACACACACACACACACACACACACACACACACACACACTCAGGTTTGTTTTTATGGTTTATGGGGACTCCCATAGGCGTAAATGGTTTTTATACTGTACAAACCATATATTCTATCACCCTACACCAACACTACACATAAACCTACCACTCACAGAAAACTTTCTGCATTTTTAAATTTTCAAAAAAACTCATTCTGAATTATTTATACGCCTTTTGAATTACGGGGACACTGAAAAATGTCCTCATAAATCACCTTCTCATTTGTAATACCTATGTCATACCCATGTTATTACAAAATGTGTGTCATCATAAACCACATAAAAGCACACACACACACACACACACACACACACACACACACACACACACACACACATATATATATATATATAATAATATATATATATATAGATATATATATAAATATTAGATTATATTGTATATTTTATGCTTTCGATGTTATTTCAGTTCACGTTTCAGTATTTTTTTTGTTTGTGATATTTCTTGCTTTTTTTTTTTTTTTTTTAAATATGCTTTTAAGATTTTAAGTAATTTAGTTGAGTTTAGTTGTAGCACTGTTTCCACAAAATGTGAACAGCAAAACGGTTTTCTTGCATTGATATAATCAGAAAAGCTTCTTGATCCGCAATCAGTGTATTAGAAGGATTTCTGAAAGATCATATGAAACTGAAGACTAATGCCTGCTGAAAATTCAGCTTTGATCACAGGAATAAATGGCATTTTAATATATATTTAAATAGAAAAACAGTTATTTGAACTTGTAATAATATTTTCCACAATTTTGCTGTTTTTACTGTGTATGGTTAATGAAATAAATGGTAAGCCGAAGAGATTTTTCCAAACAACCACCAAAAAAAGATTTTTAAAAAAAATTTTATTCAAATGTATATATATATATCTATATTATTAATATATATATATATATATATATATATTATATAGTATATAGTACTATATATAATAAGAATATATATATATATACTGTTTATAATATATATATCTAGATATATATATATATTGTACTTTCATTTGATCAAGTGATGCATCTTGCTATAAAATTAAAAGTCATTTTTTTCAAACGACAAAAAAAAAGAAAAAAAAGCAACAACTACAACAAAAATCTGACCCCAAACTTTTGAATGGTAGTACGATCACGATGCACAAGTCTGCATCCATATCACCATTTAAAGGGGAGACCCGTACCTTTGCCAGTAGTGTCACATGCTTCAAACGTTATGTTCAGGAGTTCTTCCTCCGAAAGGCCATTTGTGTCAGCACAATCACACAGAGTCCTGTTTTCTGATGTGAAATCTAAAGCAGTGTAAATACACAGGTAAGATGACTGTACTACAGCTGCTTATATAAACAGAGCATCAGATCACCTTCACTGCTCTCAAGCAGATGGCAGGGCTCCACTGAGTATATTCCAGAATCGATGGAAAGGCTTGAGACGCTGCATCCATTACAGCCACGATTCTGGGATACGAGCCTGAAAGAGGGAAGATGGGGCCCAAAGTCTTCCTCTAAAGAGCCCTGACGTCCAGTCGGCTTCTCTGAGGCCATAGCCACTGACAACCAGAGAAAGAAAACTCAAGAAACGGTGCTTTTCTGATATTGTTGCTCCAGTGACATCTCAACAAGAGAAGTACTTACATTTTCCAGAACTACTGAAGATGACCTCATGAGATCTGGTTCATGGTTTTATCAAAATATGATGATGGCAACAACAACTGAGACATCAGAAATAATGGAATGATACTATTTTTGGCATGAAATGCAATGGAAAATTACATACCTTTTTAGATGAATATAATCCTTATAGAATCCAAAAGAATGGCATTTTCAAAACAGCGTGGATGATCTGTTCACAGTCATACATTTGGTTCAATCTTAGTCGTAGTTACACTGTTGTGTATGTGCAACACCCTTGTTGCTTGTGGATCTCAATGCTTCTAAAGCAACAGCTGATCTTTAGAGAGCCTTTGCCTCTTTTTTTCATCAGAGGCGCACACTAGCACACATCAAAACCAGATGACTTGGCTACCTCCCCCCACACACCCTCCATTCACTGCCTGTGTGCTTCTAGCAGGAGAGAACAATGCTGTAATGGACCATTTTAATTAACATTCGGCAGTTTTCCATATCAAATGACTCAAGGCCAGCACTCAGCACTTTTAGGAGCATGCACCCACTAATTGTCATTGTCCATTTCACCCAATATATCAACCTTCAGAGTATTTCTCTTTAGTCAATCTTTTATTTGTTTAGAAAATGTATTATTATATTATATAAAATATATATTATAATTTAGATTTAATTAAACTATTATACTATCATGTATGTGCATGATTATTATTTTTATTTATCTATGCCAGTTTAGATATAATTATACTACTTTCATTGTCCATTTTTATTCATATTAATTTTAAAAGTATATATCGATTTAAAATTAAACGATACATTAGATAAACTGTTACTATTATCATGCATATGATTTGTATGGTGATTATTTCTATCTCGTAGATCATTTTATTATAAATGTAGATTAAATATAATATGATACCGTATTATGTTATAATAAGAGTTTATCTTTGAGATCTTTAGATAATCGTTTTATTATTAAATTATTCATATCAAAGGTTATTCTTATTATTATTTTCATTGGTATTCATCTATATCACTTGGTAGTATAAATTTTATTTTATTTATACTCTTATTATATATTTGTATATTTGTTCTTAATTAACTTACAACAAATAACAAAAATAACCTAAATATGGATTTATAAATTATAAGTAATATAAAATATAAATAATTTATTAATTATAATCTATTTAAACAATATGATAATGGTAGTATAGTAGTAATGAAAAAATAGTAGTAATTTTATCTCAAAATTATTTATAATATTCAACATTATTATGCTTTCTATTTTTATTAGTATTTATTAATATTAACATATATACATTATATTATAATTTGTAGATATACAGTGGGTATGGAAAGTATTAAGACCCCCTTAAATTTTTCACTCTTGTTATATTGCAGCCATTTGATAAAATCATTTAAGATAAATTTTTTGTTCCTCATTAATGTACACACAGCACCCATATTGACAGAAAAACACATAATTGTTGACATTTTTGCAGATTTATAAAAAAGAAAAACTGAAATATCACAATGGTCCTAAGTATTCAGACCCTTTGCTCAGTATTTAGTAGAAGCACCCTTTTGATTTTAATACAGCCATGAGTCTTTTTGGAAAGATGCAACAAGTTTTTCACACCTGGATTTGGGGATCCCTCTGCCATTCCTCCTTGCAGATCCCCTCCAGTTATGTCAGGTTGGATGGTAAACGTTGGTGGACAGCCTTTTTAGGTCTCTCCAGAGATGCTCAATTGGGGTTAAGTCAGGGCTCTGGCTGGGCCATTCAGGAACAGTCACAGAGTTGTTGTGAAGCCACTCCCTTCGTTATTTTAGCTGTGTGCTTAAATAGGGTCATTGTCTTGTTGGAAGGTAAAAATTCGGCCCAGTCTGAGGTCCTGAGCACTCTAGAGAAGGTTTTCGTCCAGGATATCCCTGTAATTGGCCGCATTCATCTTTCCCTCAATTACAACCAGTCGTCCTGTCCCTGCAGCTGAAAAAACACCCCCACAGCATGATGCTGCCACAACCATGCTTCACTGTTGGGACTGTATTGGACAGGTGATGAGCAGTGCCTGTTTTCTCCACACATACCGCTTAGAATTAAAGCCAAAAAGTTATATCGTGGTATCATAGACCAGAGAATTTATTTCTCACCATCTTGGAGTCCTCAATGCGGGCTTTCATGTGTCTTGCACTGAAGAGAGGCTTCCGTTTTTGAGGCCCACGATGTTACCTACAAGACCCGACTGGTGGAGGGCACTGTGCAGCTGCAGTGATGGTTGACTTCTACAACTTTCTCCCATCTCCCGACTGTGTCTCTGGAGCTCAGCCACAGTGATCTTTGGGTTCTCTTTACCTCTCTCACCAAGGCTCTTATCCCCCGATAGCTAAGTTTGGCCGGACGGCCAGCTCTAGGAGGGTTCTGGTCATCCCAAACGTCTTACATTTAAGGATTATGGAGGCCACTTAGGAACCTTAAGTGCAGCAGAAAAATTTTTTGTAACCTTGGCCAGATCTGTGCCTTGCCACAATTCTGTCTCTGAGCTATTCAGGCAGTTCCTTTGACCTCATGATTCATTTGCTCTGACATGCACTGTGAGCTGTAAGGGCGTATATAGACAGGTGTGTGGCTTTCCTAATCAAAGTCCAATCAGTATAATCAAACACAGCTGGACTCAAATGAAGGTGTAGAAACATCTCAAAGATGATCAGAAGAAATGAACAGCACCTGAGTTAAATATATGAGTTTCACAGCAAAGGGTCTGAATACTTAGGGCCATGTGATATTTCAGTTATTCTTTTTTAATAAATCTGCAAAAATGTCAACAATTCTGTGGTTTTCTGTCAATATGCGGTGCTTTGTGTACAATAATGAGGAAAAAAAAAATAACTTAAATGATTTTAGAAAATGGCTGCAATATAACAAAGAGTGAAAATTTAAGGGGATCTGAATACTTTCCATACCCACTGTAGATTGCTTTTCGTATCATATGGGTGTTTTGTTGTAGATATTCATTTGTCAAGCTAAATATACTTTTATTAATATTTGAATTTTTAACGACAAAAGGCGACAAAAGGTCTTTAAAATGTTGAAACAAGAATTAGTGATCAGCTTTTGTTTATTTAAAGAAAAGTCCATAGGCGCGTGTTTAATGAACGTTCGAGGACTTTTAATTTGAAGCGCTTCACCGCTAAACCGGAAGTGCAGTGTATTTAGTTGGTCAGGTTCAGTCGGGGATGTTGTGGACAAGCTGCTGCTGCTGCTGTTGATCATCACTGGATACGGCAATATTGGGTTTTTGGTTCGAGTCGCAACCATGTCTCGGGGGTCTATTGAAATCCCTCTGCGGGACACAGATGAGGTTTGGACTTGTTTTATCTCTGTGCGGTGCGGAATATAATTTGATTGCAGCTCTGTGAATAGCTATCATCTGCTAACATGCTATCATTCACGCGCTTTTAATAAGTTTACATTAAATTAATAAACTAACAGTGGCGAATGACAGTAAAGACCCCCGTGTGTCTTAGGCTACTCAATCATAAATCATAAAACGAGAAACTCCGAAGGTGTTTCACATGATGGAAATACTTCATCCGAGCATCTTTCAATCCTTTTCTGTTGAAGTTCATGTCTATATTATATTTAAGTTACACTGCCGTTCAAAAGTTTGGGGTCAGTAAGATTTGTAATGTTTGAGTCTCTTAGGCTCATCAAGGCTGCATTTAGTTGATCATAAATGCAGAAAAACTGGAATATTGTGAAATATTATGACCATTTAAAATAATGGTTTTCTATTTGAATATACTTTAAAATGTAATTTATTCCTGTGATGCAAAGCTGAATTTTCATCTGCATCCTTACACCAGTCTTCAGTGTCACGTGATCTTTCAGAACTCATTCTAATATGCTGATTTATTATCAGTGCTGGAAACTGTTGTGCTGCTTAATATTTGGAACCTGTGATACTTTTTTTCATCAAAGAATCCGAAAAAAGTATGCTTAGTTTATTTCAAAATAGAAATTTTTTTATAATATACTACTGTTCACAAGTTTGTGGTCAGTTTTTTTTTTTTTTTTTTTTTTTTTTTTTTTTTAAGAAATTAACATTTTTATTTAGCAAGGATGTGTTAAATTGATTAAAAAAAGTGATAGTAAAGACTTATATTCTTAGAAAATATTTATATTTTAAATAAACACTGTTCCTTTTGAACTTATGCATCACGGTTTCCACAAAAATATTGTTCAGCACGACTGTTTCCAACATTGATAATAAATCAGCATATTAAAATGATTTCTGAAGATCACGTGACGCTGAAGACTGGAGTAATGATGCTGAAAATTCAGCTTTGCATCACAGGAATAAATTCGATTTTAAAGTATATTAAAATAGAAAACCATTATTTCAAATGGTAATAATATTTCACAATATTACTTTTTTTTTCTACTGTATTTATCAAATAAATACAGCCTTGGTGAACACAAGAGACTTCTTTAAAAAACATTAAAAAACTTACTGATCCCAAACTTTTGAACAGCAGTGTATATTGTGGAAATGTCCTTTATTGGGAACCAATAAATATTGAAAACCAAGCAAATTGTATAAACGAGTATAAACAAACATCTCAGGAGTAAATAGAAGAAGAAAACATTGTACATATTAAACAGCACCATAGTTGGTATTACATAAGTTTACTTTTAGACATTGTTTCCAAATACGTTTTCATCCTAATTTTAAATTGTTCAAACAGGCATTTTTATTTATTTATTTTGACTTTATGAATATATGACAACGCGCCGACGTGCATGTCAAATACAAATACTACAAACACCTTAACATCTCCAAATTAACCAAATTAATCGTAGCTTCTATTAAATTAAAAATAATCCTAGCTTCATGTATTTTAAAAATAATTACTTAAATACATTTTACATTTTCTCCAAAAACTGTATACCTGATGATATCCCCAAAATAAATGACTAATAGTCTCAGACTCTCAGGGGAATTTTTACAAACCTTCTTTCACATTAACTGAAGCTATATTTTATTGCGTGTTATTAATACATGCTATTTATTGTAGGTGTTAGAGCTCCACTGTCTGTATCAGCCAAACTCACTAGTGGAATTTGATCTTATTCTCATGATCTCGTCCTTGTTAATGATCATTCATTTGTTGCATCTTTCTCAGGTTATTGAGCTTGACTTTGACCAGCTTCCAGAAGGAGATGAAGTCATCAGTATCCTCAAACAGGAACACACACAGCTGCACATATGGATCGCACTCGCTGTGAGTGACAAGCTCGTTTATGGTGACATTATTAGGAATTCTGCTGCGCATAAATCTCACAACTGTTTCTTTGCAGTTGGAGTACTACAAACAAGGCAAGACGGAAGATTTTGTCAAGTTGCTGGAGGCGGCACGCATTGATGGAAATCTTGATTACAGAGACCACGAGAAGGACCAGATGACGTGTTTAGATACACTGGCAGCTTATTATGTCCAGCAGGCTCGAAAAGAGAAGAACAAGGATGCAAAGAAGGACCTCATCAACCAGTCCACTCTTCTGTACACCATGGCAGACAAGATCATCATGTATGATCAGGTAAATGAAGGTTACAGTTTTCATAGTAATCTCTGTTATTGTTGTATATTTTTTTGATAGGTCTTTAGCCTGATGACATTTCTCATTTCCGCAGAACCATCTGCTGGGAAGAGCTTGCTTTTGTCTCCTGGAAGGAGATAAGATGGATCAGGCAGACGCTCAGTTTCAGTTTGTACTTAACCAGTCAACAAACAACATCCCTGCACTGCTGGGTAAATATGGCACATGATTTTTATATACTTAAAAGTGAAAAACTTGAAATCACAATTCACTTTATTTTTCCTAATACAGCAGAGTTTCTGTGGGTCTTGAAAAGTCTTAATTCGCCCTTTCACAAACTTAAGGCCTAAAAAGGTCTTAAATTGGAGCAAAAAGTCTTAAATTCGTGAAGTCATGCCATTAAATGTTGCATTTTCCATATCTGAACATCATTAAATCAAGATACGTTTACTTGAGATGCAAATTGAACATGTTTGGTTTTCTGAGAAAATGAACAAAATGAAGTGAGTTTATGTTTAAAACATGAATAAATATGTGACCCTGGACCACAAAACCAGTCATAAGGGTCCATTTTTCCGAAATTGAGATTTATACATCATCTGAAAGCTGAATAAATAAGCTTTCCATTGATGTATGGTTTGTTAGGACAATATTTGGTCGAGATATAACTATTTGAAAATCTGAGGGTGCAAAAAAAAATCTAAATATTGAGAAAATCGCCTTTAAATTTGTCCAAATGAAGTTCTCAGCAATGCGTATTATTAATCAAAAATTAAGTTTTGATATATTTACGGTAGTACATTTACAAAATATCTTCATGGAACATGATCTTTATTTAATATCCTAATGATTTTTGGCATAAAGGAAAAATCGATAATTTTGACCCATACAATGTATTTTTGGCTATTGCTACAAATATACCCCAGCGACTTAAGACTGCTTTTGTGCTCCAGGGTCACATATGTCAATGCGGTATGAAAACTCGCTTTCCCTTCCAATCAAGCTGATTTTTCTGATCCTAGTGCCAAATATTTGATCTTGTTTTAACCATAAACTCTCTTCATTTTGATCAATTTCTCATTAAAGACGACTTCTTTTTTTTTTTTAATGCAATTTTGCTTAAAAAGTCTTAAATTTATGTTCATAAAACCTGCAGAAACCCTCTACAGTGTTCCTTGGAATCCTTTAAAAGTCTTAAATTCAGTTAGATCAAATTTAAGGTCAAAACAAGCTATAACAAAAGTCTTAATTGTCATTTGAAGAGGCCTTACATTTACATTTAGTCATTTAGCAGATGCTTTTATCCAAAATGACTTCCAAATGAGGACAATAAAAGCAGTCAAAACTAACAAAAGAGCAACAATATATAAGTGCAAATGACAAGTCTTAGTTAGCCTAATGCAGTACACGTAGCAAGGTGTGTATATATATATATATACATACATACATACATATATATATATATATATATATTATATATATATATATATATACACACAAAGAAAAACAAGTAGATAAAAAAGAAAAAATAGAAAGCTAGTGTTTTTTTGTTTTGTTTTTTTAATAAAAAAGGAAGATAAAGATAAAGTAGAATTAAAATAGAAGAGAAAGTGCTAGAGTTAGAGGGTAATAAAGGTGGAACAGACGTGTTTTAGTCGATTCTTGAAGATGGCTAAAGACTCAACTGCTCGGATCGAGTTGGGCAGGTCATTCCACCAGCAGAGAACAGTTAAGGTGAAAGTCTGTGAAAGTGATTTTGTGCCTCTTTGAGATGACACAATAATACGCCGTTCACTTGCAGAAAGCAAGCTTCTAGAGGGCACATAAATGCATCTTAAAATCTGAGAGGAGAAAAAAACACATATTGTGATCTGCCTTAATTTGATAATCAAAACTTATATATTCATATAAAAACTCCATCAATGGCTTGGAACAGAGCAATCCTGTGACCTCTGCGGGACCATCAATGCCTCACTCCAGTATGTTCTGTCGGGCTGTAAAATAGCACTGACACAGGGTCGGCTCAGATGGCGGCATGACCAAGTTGCTCAGGAAGCTGGCAGAGGTGCTGGAGAAAAGTCGTCAGGAGGCAAATAATCAGAGTCCATTAGAGAGTCGATGTAAGATCCACTTCCTCAGGCAGGGGGAACCCGCAATGCATACCAGTAAGAGACCACCCGCCAAGTTATTAACACCAGGGGCGGGGTGGAAGATGGAAGAAGACCTGGGAAGGCAGCTCCAGTTCCCACAGGAGATATGCAGCACCACATTAAGACCAGACATGGTGCTGTGGTCTGCAGCTGTGAAGTCAGTGATAATGATCGAGCTGACAGTGCCATGGGAGGAGAGACTGGAAGCTGCCTACGAGAGAAAGAAGGAGAAGTATGCAGACTTGGTCGCGGAGTGCAGAGAAAATAGATGGAGTGTGAGGCTGTACCCAGTGGAGGTGGGAGCCAGAGGCTTTGTGGTCAGATCAATATCATGCCTGCTCAAGGACCTGGGACTACGGGGAGCCACACTGAGCAGATCCACCAAAGAGCTCTCTGAGGAAGCGGAGAAAGCAAGCCACTGGCTCTTGCTGAAACGACGAGACAAGGCTTGGGGAGTAACATCGAATTAGGTTTTGCTGCAGGGGGTGTCAGGGAGACGTCCCTGTTCACTGCCCCGCCACCAGGAGACGTTCTGGGTTAAGGGGCGAAACGTCAATGAGCGGTGGTCCCCAGCTGAAGACCCTGCAGGAAAACCACGTGGTATGCGGTCAGGTTTAGGCCTGCCTCAGGGAAGAGGACGCCCCTGCCATGCATAGTCCACCATAGGCACCGTAGGAGGTGCGACAGGCCTAAGGTCCAGCAGAAAGACCACCTCGCTGTAATGAATAATATTAGTTGATTTAATTTATTAAATGCGATTGCTGCATGCTCGAAGTCAAAACAGGTCAATCTTGCACTTTCTACAGGATCAGGTTTGAGCGTGGATCGCAATCATTGGCTATTGCACATTTATGCCAAGCGTTTGCTATTAATAGATGTTGTCTTGTTATGAATGATTATTTATGTTTATGTCCTTCAATAGGTAAAGCATGCATCTCTTTCAACAAAAAGGATTACAGAGGGGCTCTAGCCTACTACAAAAAAGCTCTTCGCACTAACCCTGGCTGTCCAGGTGAGTCTGCCAGATGTTAAAAATACATTTACCTTTTCCTTAAAACCTGACCACTTCCTAGATTGTCATAGTAGATCAATGTATTCTAATCACACCTTGACAAAATATACATCAATTGAAAGATGAAGAAACGTCAATACTATATCTTGCAATATATATTTAGGGCTCTATGAAATCGGTTTAATTTCGGTGTGTTCTGTTTTAATTTTTCTGTAAAATAAATTTCAATAATCAAAAAACAACCTGCATGTTAATCAATGTCGTGAGCTTTAACATTTTAATAATTTATATTTTGGTTACACATTTCGATTAGTCAATGTTAGAATTCTATAGCTAGGGTAGAGTACATGTCAACTAATCTCATTAAGTATTAGAGACTATTAGGTTTAAGGTTAGTAGAATAAGTTGACATGTACTTGCAAAGTAAGTATGTCAGTATAGATGTCTAAAGTTGACTGTCAAACTAAAGTGTTACCAAAATTATAAGTATATAAATGCTGGATTATTTTTTGTGTCTTGTGATTTTAATGGATTTATGCGTAATACAATTGTCGTCACACAAATTTAAAATTGGGCGATTCTTGATATTTTTTCTTGGCACAGCAGAGGTTTACTATGAAAATAATTTAAAAAACAAAAGATAAAATGTAATGACAGAAAAATATTGCTTAAATTAACGTTAATATGTTATTGTACTTTGAGAAGTACATTATAATACAAGAGGTAATATTTCTGGCAAGTTAAGCCAAACTTTAGTTTCCGGGTGTTTTAAAGACCTTTGAGTTCTGCTGGGGAAAGGGATAGACTATACTTTAATCAAGGAAATGCTGTGGCTCTGAGATGAGTCAGGTGGTCGACGGCAGACGCTGGAAAAAAAAAAAAAGCACAAATGGTACGATGCTTGAAATATGCAGGTTTGATAGCTTACAGTCTTCTTTTGATATATACATCCAAAATTTGCTACATTCGGTGAAATTCCACATTTTGCTGTAAATTCCATTTTTATGACTGAATTCCGTGATTCTGCATCACTGAAATCTTAGGGCTCTATACTTAATCCACTGTAATTCGATGTGTGTTCGGGTCTGTGTTCCAAACTGCTGGTTAACAGGTTAACCTTGACTGGTCAAGACTCAGCTCATTTCTGTGTAAATTGTCTTATCGCAGCCGAGGTGAGACTAGGCATGGGCCACTGCTTTGTCAAACTCAACAAACTAGAGAAAGCTCGATTGGCATTTGGCAGAGCCCTGGAGCTCAACTCCAAATGTGTGGGAGCTTTGGTGGGTTTGGCTGTGCTGGAGCTCAACAGCAAAGAGGCCGACTCCATCAAGAACGGGGTGCAGCTGCTTTCCAAAGCCTACACCATTGACCCCAGCAACCCCATGGTGCTCAATCATCTCGCCAACCATTTCTTCTTCAAGAAGGTAAAGCTAGATCTCTCTTGTGATCTGCTGTTTTGAAGTGGAGATCTTGTACTTTATATGTGCTTTGTGCTTTTCAGGACTACAGCAAAGTGCAGCATCTGGCTCTTCATGCTTTTCACAACACCGAGGTAGAGGCTATGCAAGCAGAGAGCTGCTATCAGTTAGCTCGTTCCTTCCACGTCCAGGTAGGAAAGAGACTTCTTTCATTTGAAATAGTTATCAATAAGTATATTTCAGTTATAACATGTAATCACATATATAAGATAGATAATTAGCTGGGAATAATGGCATAATCAACACTAAACAGTGTTATTTTAGTATTATTTTTAGTGTTTTATTCATATTTTAACTTGATTTATTTTTAATTGGCTTTTATTATATTTTTAGATTTAATTTTTAATTTTAGTAATTTTTTTTTACATGCTTTTGTCTTTGTTTATTTTTATTTCATTAATTAAATTAATATTTGAATCCATTTTTAGTTTCAGTAATTTTAGTCCTAAACTATTTCGTAATTAATTTTTTAATCTAATATTTATATTTAACTGTATTTTATTACAGCTTTATATTAATTACCGGGTAAAATATTTTTATAGTTGTTTGTTTAATTACGATTCGAAAGCCACTGATGTCAGAACCTTTTACTGACCTCAACGCTGACCTTTAACTTCTTTTTTTAATTTTTTTTTTACACGTTTTACAAAAAGTTAAGTATTTAGTGTAATATTTACTCAGAATTGTTAAAGACTGATAATATGAACAGAGGCCAAACATTATTCGACCTGGCCAATATATCAGCCTGTCAGTCAGCTTAAATTTCCTGCAGTGTTTTAACACCAATGGTGATTAACTTGCACATGTCTTTGCTTTTAGGAGGACTATGACCAGGCCTTCCAGTACTATTATCAGGCCACTCAGTTTGCCTCGTCTACTTTTGTACTGCCCTTCTTTGGCCTGGGCCAGATGTATGTATATCGTAGAGACAAGGAGAATGCTGCACAGTGCTTTGAAAAGGTCCTAAAGGCTTATCCCAACAATTATGAAACCATGAAAATCCTTGGGTCTCTTTACGCCACATCGGATGACCAGGAGAAGAGAGACATCGCTAAGGTACGACATTATCATATCAAAAACTGCATTACAAAAAGTTTTTCTCTGAGATCATTATAAGGCTCCTGTTTTTTTTTTTTTACTCATAGGAACATCTGAAAAAAGTCACAGTGCAATATTCCGATGATGTGGAAGCCTGGATTGAGCTCGCCCAGATTTTGGAACAAACAGACATACAGGTAACAGTGTTATTCCTGCATACGCTTGTGTTTGGACTCATGCAACATACACCTCTCTCAAACTGTGAATCGCCCATCTTTCCTGCAGGGTGCTCTTTCTGCATATGGCACGGCCACTCGTATCCTCCAGGAGAAGGTCCAAGCGGATGTTCCTCCTGAGATCCTCAATAATTTGGGGGCTTTACACTTCAGATTGGGAAACCTTGGCGAGGCCAAGGTAAAGAGGGATTTTAGGCTCTAATTAAATGAGTGTTGCGGTTCTGCTGTTTGGTACTACAGAAAACTCTGAATTTCTTTGTAGAAATACTTCTTGGCTTCTTTGGAGAGGGCAAAAGCTGAGGGCGAGCATGATGAGCACTACTACAACGCCATCTCCGTCACGACCTCCTATAACCTGGCCAGACTCTATGAAGCCATGTGCGAGTTCCACGAGGCTGAGAAACTCTACAAGAACATCTTGAGAGAGCATCCCAACTATGTGGACTGTAGGCATCATCACAGTATTCATTTTGTGGGGCTTTTTTGTTCAGGGGATGGTCTGTTCGGTTGGTTTATTTGAATCTGTAACAGGTTACTTGCGTCTTGGAGCGATGGCACGTGACAAGGGAAATTTCTACGAAGCTTCCGACTGGTTTAAAGAAGCCCTTCAGATCAATCAGGTATGTAGTTCTTATCTTTATATGTATGACCAACACATTCTCATTCTTCTAGTTCTGTATTAATCCAAATAAAAAAAGACAACAAAAAAGCAAATGCAAGATAAAAACCACAGCTGTACTGAGGAACAGCAAACATTTAGGTCACAACATGACTTTCTGTGCCTAATTGCAATGCCAGGTGAAAGAGTCACCTTAAAACAAAGAAAGGTCACGCATCACGTGATGACCAAAAATCAAATGATTTAATTAAGACGGTCATGTTCTTTGGAATTCTATAAGGCTCCAGTTTGTTGAGATTAATAAAATAATTCTCAGTTGGTTAGATTTATTTTCATTCACTAGCGGTTATGTTTAATTTAGCTTAAAGTCTAATCATAATTTATTACTTATTATTTATGTATCTAATGTTATCTTTTTTTGGGGGGGGGGGGGTAATCATGTGACGTATGCAACCTTGTATCTTGTTTAGGGTGATTTATTGATCATGGGTTACTTAGGCACTGAAAGAAGGTATGACAGAAAGTGTGCTCATTCCTTCAGTGAAGCAGTGTTATCATTGTTTTTATTAATGTTTTTATTAGTGCTGTCAAACGATTAATCGCGATTAGTCACATCCAAAATAAAAGTTTTGGTTTACATAATATGTGTGTACCGTGTTTATTTATTATGTATATATAAATACACAAAACATATTTTTCTTAAATATATACATGTATGTTTGTGTATTTTATGTGTACATAATAAATAAACACGGTACACACATATTATGTAAACAACAACTTTTATTTTGGATGCGATTAATCGCTTGACAGCACTAGTTTTTATACATTTTTGTTTCTGTGTTTTTTATTTTCATTTGTTAAATTTTAGTCATTTTCAGAAATTTATGTATGACTATATACTTTTAAATTGTTTTATTAAATCAAGTTAAACTGAAATGAGAAATGTTGCTAGCTGAAATAAAGTTTTTTTTATTAAAGTTTATTTAATTTCAAGTAACGATTTTCTTTAATGGTTTAAGTTAACTATAATAATGCTGCAGTACAGCTGTAGTTTTTATCTTAACATTTGGCTAATGCACCTAGACTTTCTAGACGTTTTTTTCAGGTTTTTGGTGATTTCTTCAGATCTGTATTAATAAATTGTGTTTTGCAGGACCATCCTGACGCCTGGTCACTGATTGGTAACCTTCACTTGGCGAAGCAAGAGTGGGGTCCCGGGCAGAAGAAGTTTGAACGCATCCTTAAGCAGCCCTCCACTCAGAACGACACTTACTCGATGCTGGCGTTGGGTAATGTGTGGCTCCAGACGCTGCATCAGCCCACTAGAGACCGAGAAAAGGTGCCTTACGTGATTCAGTTGACAAACTATCTTGTGTTGTCATAATTTGTTGTCTGTTTCTATTTATTAAAATGTTTTTGTTTGTTTTGCAGGAAAAACGGCACCAGGATCGAGCTTTGGCGATCTACAAACAAGTTCTGAGGAATGATGCCAAAAATCTATATGCTGCCAATGGCATAGGTGCTTTACCTGCTGTTTAATTAGTCTTGTAAATCCTGTCCTGTAACTAGCAGTATAAACCAACATACTGGTGGTTAACTGTCTGTTGCATCTTTCTTCCATGTGATACAGGTGCTGTGTTGGCACATAAAGGTTATTTCCGAGAGGCACGGGATGTTTTTGCCCAGGTCCGAGAGGCCACGGCAGAGATTAGTGATGTCTGGTTGAATCTTGCACACATCTATGTGGAGCAGAAGCAGTACATCAGTGCAGTGCAGATGGTGAGAGAATAAACTGAAGGAACAGTCCCCTGAGGATGAGGGTTTTGTTCTGGAAGCCGCCGTGTGTAGCTCATGTTAGGGAAGGGTTGAGAGCCTGTCTGTCTCTTCGTATGTACGCACCATATCAGAACACAGAAGTGCTGCTGTATCTGGCCCGAGCGCTCTTCAAATGTGGCAAGCTGCAGGAGTGTAAACAGACTCTTCTGAGGGTGGGCGAATCTTAATAGAACTTAGTAGTTTCTTTTCTTTACTGCAGGGCTTCCCAAACTGGGTTTTGTAAGTTAATGAAAAATGTAATTGATTAATCATGGAAAATGAAAACAAACAATCAAATAAAAAATACAATCAAAATAAAACACATTTTATATATAAATATTTTATTTGTCATGTGTGTGTGGTATAGATATAATATAATTTTCTTTTTCAGGTTTTATAGAATTTCTATATTATTATTTTATATTAGTATTCTTTTTTTATCTGTAATAAATAAGGCTGCTAGAGTATTATTGATATGTAAGTCAATTATGTATTATGCTCATATTACTAATATTGCAAATTTTTAAATAGTATAAACAATTTATTAAGTGAACCTTATTGTTATCTTTTAAAGTGGAACCCAATGTATTCTTTATTTTAAAAATATGATAAACTTACAAGTAAAGTTCATTCGTTAAGGCTAGTTAAGCATTACTAACAATGAGCAAGACGTTATTATAGGCTAGTATTATTAATATTTTTTAAGGTAGTAAAAAAAGACAGCTGGTGGATGTAGTTACGTAGGGCTGCACGATAAATCGCATGCGATATTTACCGCGCATCTTGTCAGTAAAGCCGTTCTGTAATCAGCGGTAAATCTCAATCACCTGCGGGATTTCACATTGAGCAGCATTAACTACAAAGAGCCGTTGTTCACTGACAAGCTGCACAAAACCACGTTCATATTCGTGCGATTTTTGGCGCAGCTAGTCAGTGAACAGGGCCGGTGCTTCGTGTAGGGGTGAATGGCTGCTCAATGTGAACAGCACGCGGTGACGGAGAGGAGGATTTACCCTGATTACAGAACCGGCTTTCTGACAAAGATGCGCGTTAAATATCGCATGCGAATTATCGTGCAGCCCTATTCACGTTAGCTAGGTCCATTATTAAAGGGGTCATTGGATGCTACATGCACTTTTACAAGTTGTTTGAACTGAATGTGTGTACACGAACCACCCTATAATAATAAAAATCCACCCAGTGTTTTTTTTTTATCTGGTTAAATGTTTTCCCCTTTCTCAAATCGAGCCGATCTCAGATGCCTGTCTGTGTGACATCACACAGACAGGCCCCTCCCACGATAGTTTGATTGACAGTAGCGTTTCAGCACAGACTGGACTGGTGTCTTACCTTAGACCCGCCCTGAGTGAGCTGTCATCAGTCCACCATCGTTTCACTGCCGGAGCAGATGTAGACAAGAATGACTCCTAAGCGATTGAGGTGTTCTGTTGTTGGATGTAATAATAAACACAGCAGTCGTCATTTACTCCCAACATCTGAGCCGCTGAAGACGCAGTGGATTACGTTTGTTTATGAAGGGAATGCACCCCCGATCTACATATATGCGTCTATGTTCGCGCGAATCATTCATGATCCAGCCTCATCTACAGAAGAAGTGAGTATAAGGTTTTTTAATGAATCTTTGCAAATCGCCTTTCCTAATAATGTGCTAATTAGCAAGTTTCACGATGAATGCGGCTAAAGTAAACAGTCTCTCAGAGCACACTTGTCACCCCAAGAGAGGGGCGGGGTCAGCAGAGCTCATTAACATTTAAAGGAAAATGCTACAAAACGACTTGCTCTGAAAAGAGCTGTTGTTGACAGGGTAAAAAAGGTGTTTTTGACACTACCATTGAGAAATTTTAACCAAACTATATTACAGACTTTTCATTAAGACCCTAAAGAATCATATCAACTTGTGCAAAATGGGCATCCTGTGACCCCTTTAAATAATATTAACAGATAAAGTACAACTTTTGATTTTAATAATGTATTAGGAAATATAAAAAAAATGAGCATTATTTTAACCTATTGGCAGTCCTAGTTATAAACGTTTCTGACTTCCTGCTGTTTTTCTGGTTCTTTGATTCTCAGGCCCGGCATGTGGCTCCCAGTGACACAGTGCTGATGTTTAATGTGGCGCTGGTGCTGCAGAGGTTGGCCACGCTGGTGCTGAAGGACGAGAAGAGTACTCTGAAGGCTGTATTGAGTGCGGTGAAAGAGCTGGAGTTGGCTCACAGGTACGTGAACTCCAGGACCTCCAGCCTATGACGCACTACAGCTTGAAGCTCTCATGGCTTTCATAACTTTCTGTTATTGTTCTCACAGGTACTTCAGCTACCTCAGTAAGGCTGGGGACAAAATGAGATTCGACCTTGCGCTGGCTGCAAGCGAAGCCAGGTAGGTTTGTTCTTTCGGATATGGAATATTTGTTCTGAAATTAAAGTTTCCACAAATGTCCCAGTCTGATGTGATCTGACATAGGGCTGCACAATTAATCGAATTTCTAATCGCGATTACAATTATGGATGCCACAATTACGTAATCGTTCAAAGTCCACTTATGTTATTCTGCGTGCTTAAGATGTGTTTTTTTCTTTCTACATGTTATCTTACGGGTTTTTCCCATTATTTTAATTTAATAGTTTTAGTATAACATTATAGTACCATTCATATTTTAATTTTTTTATAATTTAAAGAAGAACCCAATCCGATGTATAGTTGACATTTAAGACTTAATACTATAGAAAAGCACTAAAAAATTTTCAGTTAGAGTGTTTTCAGCTTGTTTATTTTCATATAAAAATATGGCATGCAATTGCATCAAACAATGGTATAAACATCATTCAATGTAAATTGTGATAATCGTAATTAATAATCGCAATTACAATTTCAAGGGAATAATCGACAATTATGATTTTTGTCATAATCGTGCAGCCCTGATCTGACACCTCCAATGAAAATGTAGGGTGTCATGAAAAAATCCACAGCCAATCTAAAAATATTTGATGCTTAATATACAGTTATGTGTACGGTTTGATTTTTTAATTATCTAATAATTTATTATTCAAAATTAGTCAATACCATACAAAAATATATTTAATATTTTTGATATATTTTATAAATGTGTATAAATGCCAGGTTTTTAGCTTAGTTTATAATGATATATAAATTATGTTTATAATTTGTATCTTTTTAATTTGATATAATGATAAAATATAATAGAATACATGTCATAATATATTACTGGTATGTAAATATAACTATATATATTATAATATATATATACATAATATCATATATATATATATATACTGTTTTGTGTATGTAAATATAATTATATATGTATCTATAATAATGTTATTCATTTTAAATGATCTAATAAGTATTTTTACCAAATTATATTTATTGTACTTTTGTAAATATGTTTGCTATATTTTATCTATATTGTATAAATTATACGTACAATTTTTTTCTTTTTTTTTTTGGGAGGCTATTGAATGACGTAGGGGAATAAATGATGACAGAATAATCATTTTAAGTATGTTTTATCTTTCAGGCAGTGCTTGAGTTTGCTAAGCCCGGCTCAATTACCATGTGGCGAGCTCGGGAAAACAAGGAGGAGGAGAAGGAGAACGTGCCAAACAAGGGCAAGGAGGAGACTAACTGCGGCAGCATGGCAGCAGATGCTGAAAGAACAGGAGGAGAGGAAGAGCAAAGAGGCCGAGGAGCAGAAGAAGCTGCTCGAGCAGAGAGCCCAGTATGTGGAGAAGACCAAGAGCCTGCTCAACTTCTCAGAGGCCATGAAAGCAGCAGCGAAGAAGAAAGGAGGCAGTGGAAGGGTGAGTTTAAGCACTTCAATGCTCTTTTTCACACCCGTCTTTTTCAAATGTAATAAAATGTTCATGTACTTTTTTATTTAGCGCAAGAAAGGAGGCGACTTTGATGACTTTGTCAATGATGACTCTGATGAGGACCTGCCAGTCAAGAAAAAGAAGAAGAAAGCTGGGAGTGGCAGTGAAGTTGAGGATGCCGAGGAGGATGGAGAGAAGAAACCCCGTAAAAAGAGGAGGAGGTAAACATTAGTGAAAACATAGCCACTGAATTCATGAGGAATTCAGGAACTCCGTTATTTTAGTATAATTATAGTTGTATAATATTTTGGAATAGCTTTTTTTTTTTTTTTTACTTATTCAGTTTTAATTTTTAGTCATTTATATTGTGCTTTTGCATTAATAATATTAATTGATTATAATAATTTCAGTTTAGTTTTTTTTTTTGGTTCAACTTAAACTACAATGAAAATAGAAATGTTTGCTGACAAATAACTGAAAACAAGTTTCTCATCTATTTTATTTCAGCTTTCAATTACAATTTTTTTAGTTAGTTAACGTCTCCAATAGTCTCAGTTCAGAGGATCATGATGCAGTTACTTCTTAATGTATAAATTAGTAATGTATTATATATTATGTAATAATTATATTAGTATATATATATAATACATTTTCTAAGGAATATGGGCACGTTTTGTTTTTGGCCAAATTGTGGAGCTAGTGTACCTTTTTTTTGTTTTTTTTTGCATTTCAATTTAAAATTAATGAAAATTAGTTAAATTATAACGTGTTATCAATAAATATATGTAATGATTATTATTAAAATTATACGAATAAATTTTTCCGAACACCTGATTGTAGTTAAAAACGGGTTTATTCTGAGTCAGGTTGAGTTTCAGTGTGTTTCTCTTGTTGTTTCCTCAGACCGGCTCTCTATAAAAAGAGAAGATGAAGGTTCAGATGATGAGGAAGGAGGTTCAAGGCCTAAAAAGCAGCGCAAGCCCAGAGAGCGCAAGAAGAACGAGAAGGTACCAGTGCTCTGAGCACTTAACATGCGAGTGTTTTTAGTCCGGTATGGTGGATGATGTTAGTTCTAATGCATTATCTTCTTTTTTAGTACAAGAAGGCGCGCATGCCGCCTCTCTTAAAGGGAAAGATCAAGTCCAAGGCAATAGTCATCCTCTGATTCCTCCTCGATGAGGATGGCTGAAAATAGCGAAAGGACAGGTGGAGAGAAGCACTTGAGTTCGCTTAAAGTTGGCATGAGCTGGAATCTATTTTGTAAATGCATGTTATAGAACTTATTGTGAACAATTCACCTGTTCATTTCTGGATTCTTCCAGTGAAACGACAGACGTCGCTTTGGTGATGTTTTAAATTAATTTCATTTCTAATTTTTTATTTTATTAATATATTTGATTGTTCACTTTTTCCGTAAACATTTAAATAGACTCACAGATTGCCCTGGACCCCACGTTAGAAAACCCCTGATCTATTTGTTGTAAAAAATAACTAAAAATTATTTGGAAAATAATTGTTTGTGTACAGTTAGGGAAGTAACGATTCACTCAACTCACGATTCGATTCACACTTTTTTTTTTACAAAATGAGATTTAAAACAAATTATAAATTAAATGCGTCCTTTTATTATTGCTTGGACAAAATTCTGCATGTTTCTTTGTGAAATTGAAATATAACTATAATAATATACTAATATAGCACTTGCTTTTTATTGCTCTTTTGTTGGTTTTGATTGGTTCTTGCCCCACGGACCAAGCCCCACGGTTCGGCACACATGTGATCCGCGGATTAATTGCAAAATTTAACCATAGAGTATAAATTTATCATTTGTTCGTATTTACACAAGCAAGCAAATTTTATATAATTCCAGAGAGAAAAGGCAAAAAAACAAAAGGGACGAGATTGAGTACTCGCGCGTGTTCTCTTACATGAAGCACGCACACGCGTTTCAGACGGCGGGCGAACACCGAACTGAATCCTCTTCTGAATCCTCTGAACAAACACATACACATAAAACTATGACAAAATACCCATCTCGACAATCATTCAGGTAAACGCAGTCCATTATATCTCAAGTGAATGAAATCGGATGTGAAGTGTATCATTATATCGGATCCGTGTATCAGGTCTTAAAGGGACAGCGGCCTATAAATACTGCTGCTGTCATTAATGATCAAACAACAACAAAACAGCTGTGATAAAAATAATCTATATTTAATTTATACAGTGAAAACTATGCAGGGTTATTTTCCCTATTATTAATTCGTATTGAATACTACCACACCTTTATTTTATTTGTCAATATCTGTGTATTATCTATGAGGTGTAATTGGGTATTGGTTCGTTATTTTGTAATGGGTTTTTGTTCTCGTCTCTTTAATCATGTTTTTTCACAACTGTCTTAGTTCATTAGTAGTATTTTGCTGTGGTATCAAAGAAGCACACTTCGCTTTACGTACTAATGGGAAAGCAAGTTCCCATTGAATATTTTTTTGCGGATCCGAAAAATGATCCGATCCGTGGATCAAAAACCGTTAACGCGATCGAGCCTGTGTGAGAGTTGTTGTAATCCGTTTTTTATAAACCCACTACTTGTTCTATTCGATCATTTGTAAGTCGCAAAATTTAAATATAATGTAAATGTAAATAACAAAAATAAATTTAAATTTTAAAACAAGCCCCGAATCAAATAAATAAGTAACACAAATAGAATAAATATCTTCATATAAACAAAATTAGGCTTTGTCTGTGCTCTTTCCATTTTAAAATTAGAGGCAACCACTGCATATTAATCACGATCCAAAAAAAGATGCTGCATACATGCAACACGAGCAGTTTTTTTTTTTTAATCTAAATTTAAACAAAATATACATAAAAAATATCTGCATGAAACAGCAGACGTGCTGAACGAGACGCAGATTCACTCTCTGCCAGAAGGTGGCGCTTAAAGCGTTTCCTTGGTTTCCGCTGTAAGCAAAGCAGCGCTGCACTTATGAACTTTAATATGCATTATAGAGGCAAGATGAAAAGAAAAAAATACCATCGAAACTTTTCTAAAAACAGTAAGTTCCCCTCAAACATAAATTCATATAAACTCCTACACCTAAATAAATCGCGATTTGTTTAGCATCTCAACTGATTTGAATAGTCACATATTGAATCGATTTTCAACCGGCTCGCGGTTACATCCCTAGTTACATTGTATTACTTTTTTCCCCCCGTCGTATCATAGTATTGCTATAGTACTTCATTCATTCAGTCATTTATGTACTCTATTTGAATTTTTATTTATATACATTTTTTATTACATTTATTTATTGTTTTTTCTTACACTTTTTCTGCACTTGTGCTTTTTTCCCTTGTGGCCATCTAGTTTGAAATACCCTTATTTAGTCTTAAAAGCTCATGTTCATCTGCCTCTATTTTTAAGTGAAACACCCACAAAATCTAATCAACAGCCGATGCATAGAACCAAGTCCCCACCCTACGTTATTTTCTTTTACCATAACCTGTTACTCTAGGATGTACGTCACAATACAGAAAACAACATATGCTGCAACTTCTGTTTCATTAAGAATTTATTTATTCCTTAAATTGTCTGTTTTATGTCCAGAAACCCCAGGGACAGCGGCTCTGGTTCAGACAACGACGAAGGCCACAGGAAACGCATTGCTTCCGACAGCGATTCCAATGAGGAGCGTAACCAATCAGGCAGTGAGGCCGGCAGCCCCCAACGCTCTGGAAACTCAGACGAGGATGAGTCTGGCAGCGAACGCCCGGTGAAGCGGAGGAGACCACAACAGCAGTCCGACTCGGAGCAGTCAGACAACGAGAGCAAGAAGAGCCGCTCTGAAGGGTCTGAGGATGAGTCTCAGGCCAGATCTCCAGCCGCCGCTTCAGATCGAGGCTCAGAGAACGAAGGCTCTCCGCAGAGGTCTGATAACGACTCTGAGCCGGAGGGGTCCAACAATGAAGCCTCCAACAGAGGATCTGATGATGACAGTGACTGAGTTGCTGACCGTTCGGTCGGTTGAGGGGGGAAAAAAGCCTTTGTTGTTGTAATGTAATGTTCAGATCATAGTGCGTAGTTAAGTGTCTTCCTGGATAATGTTTCTCGGATTTTACACAATGTCTTTGCTTTTATTTTTCAAAAATGAGAATGGTGTTTTCTGTTCAGTCTTTTGAGTAAGAAATGTTCAAAACCTCTTTAGCAGGCATTACAGCATATAATGTGCTCCGTAGTCTAAAGGGACAATCACACGCTGTGATTCAGAGTTGGTGTACAATATGAAATACCTTTTGAGTAAAAAAATATTTTGAAACATTTTTCTAATTTGTATTGTATCCTTGTTATTGATGTTTTTCGAATATATATATACATACTATATCACACACACACACACACATACGCACTCACCCACTGGCCAGTTTATTATTTACACCTTGTTAGTACCAAGTTGGACCTCCTTTTGCGTTAAACTCTTTGTGGCATAGATTCAAGGTGCTGGAAACATTCCTCAAAGATTTTGGTCCATATTGACATGAGAGCATTCGCAGTTGCTGCACATCCATGATGCGAATCTCCCGTTCCACCACATCCCAAAGGTGCTCTACTGGATGCAGATCTGGTGACTGTGGAGGCCATTTGAGTATAACGAACTCATTGTCATGTTCAAGAAGCCGAGTTGATTTGAGCTTTGTGACCTGACGCGCTATCCTGCTTGAAGTAGCTATCACCAGATCGATACACTGAGGGTGAACATGGTCACCAACAACACTCAGGTGGGTTGTGGTGTTTAAACAATGCTCAATTGGTTCTAAGGGTCCCAAAGTGCACCAAGAAAACGTCCCCCACACACCATTACAGCACCAGCAGCCTGAACCATTGATACAAGGCAGAATGGATCCATGCTTTCATGTTCTTTCCACCAAATTCTGACCCTACCATCTGAATGTCACAGCAGATCAGCATACTTATCAGACCAGGCAACTTTTTCCAATCTTCTATTGTCCAATTTTGGTGAGCCTGTGCTAATTGTAGCCTCAGTTTCCTGTTCTTAGATGACAGGAGTGGCACCAGGTGTGGTCTTCTGTTGCTGTAGCCCATCTGCTTCAAGGTTCAATGTCAATGTTATAGGTGAAAACCCAAATCTATGTATATTTTGCAAGACCCCCCTTTCCATTAAACATACACTTCTTGCTCAATAGAGGATAAAGGGAACACTTAATCATTACAGTATAACACCAAGTCAATTAAACTTCAGGGATATCCGTCTGTCCAGATAGGAAGCATAAGTGATTGTGACTCAGTTTTACCTGCTTTTTACAACAGGTGCACTGGAGAGGCAAAAGCAAGACAACCCCCAAAAAGTGAATGATTTTACAAGTGGTGGCCACAGACAATTGCTCTCTCCTTATCCCTCCTGATGGATTTGTCTCTTGTCTTGTTAATGTCCTTCTCACTACTTGTTCCATGAGGTAGTATCCACAAACCAGTCCAGCTTCTCCAGGATGGCACATCCATACGTGTTGTTGCGAGGTTTGTTGTGCCTCCCAGGACAGTTTCAAGAGCATGGAGGAGATACCAGGAGACTGGCCGTTACGAGGAGAGCTGGACAGGAACATAGAAGGGCAATAACACAGCAGCAGGACTGATAGGGTCCGGCTGCAGACATGCACTTGCATTTTCAGACTTGCACAGACACCTGCACATCCGCGAGTGACCTCACTTGCAGTCTTTTTTGATTTAATTTAATTTATTAATTTTTTTTAATTGAATCTCTCAACATTCTACAACAGTAGCCAGGTGGTGAAGACAAAAAAAAAGAAACTAAATTACAATGTCACTTGCAATCGCCGCTTGCACTCTCAGCTACTTGCAACCCACACGAATCGTGCGTTTTGCCAAAGGAGACGAGACGCTGTGGTGGTTAAACGATTAAAACTAATTTAGTACTATAACATACAGGGTCCTGCAAGTCGTTCTTTATAGAAAACGACAAGAACCCGTGGCCACAAACAGCAGATATGAATGCAATGGTGCAAAGTCTCCTCTTAAGAGCGCTTTTAAACCTCCTTTATAAAACCATAAACACTTAATAGGCTGTGGCTTAGTGTATTAAGATAGTGCTATTAAAAGATCAAATTAAGTTTATTAATGTATGTATGATAGATGTTTTCCTCCCTCCCTCCGCAAAATTTGGCATAATGTGGATAACGGTCTAAGATTATAAAGACCGTCAATGCTCCCTCTCATTATTAAAACAACAATATGTACAATAAAGCAGGTGAGAACCAAATGAGTTTGGTCCATTTAATATCCCTTAATGAATTCTAATGCTGTTCACATGGTCTGTTAGTTGTCATCAAACGAAAAAAATACTGAATTTTGGTCTTTATCAGCGTTAGTTTTGCTGGTTCTTAGCATTGCTTGCCTTGTAGTACCTAGTAATTAAATGAATAACAGATCTCGAATTTTTTGATCTTTTAGTAGGCACTAGCTTTTAACACATGACCCATATTAAGTGTGGGTTTTGTTCTACGGAAGGTTTCAAAGCCTAATGAGAGACTTTGGCGCCTTGCATTCATCTTCCTGCTGTTCTGGGGCCACGGGGTCTTGATCGTTTTCCTCTACAGATGACTTGCAGGCCCTGTCTGTTAGAGGACTAAATTGAGTTTGTCATTTTAACCACCACAGCGTCTTGTCTACTTGGCACAAGCACGATTCGTGTGAGTTTCAAGTAGCGGAGAGTGCAAGCGGCGATTGCAAGTGACTTAGTTTCTTTTTTTCTTGTCTTCACCACCTGGCTACTTGTGTAAAATGTTGAGAGATTCAATAAAAAAAAATTATTAATCAATTAAATTAAATTAAATTAAAAAAGACTGCACGTGACGTCACTCGCGGAAGTGCAGGTGTCTGAGAGTGCAAGTCTGAGAGTGCAAGTTGAAAATGCAAGTGCATGTCTGTAGCCAGACCCTTCTCCTGATATCTCCTCCTTAGAGGTACAGGAGGAACACTGCCAAAGCTCTCCAGCAGGCTTCTGGTATGCATATTTCTGACAAAACTGTCAGAAACAGACTCCATGAGGGCAGCGAGGCCTGTGCACACAGCCCAGCACCGTGCAGCTTGATTGACTTTTGCCAGAGAACACCAGAATTGCCCACCATTGGTGCCCTGTTCTTTTCACGGATGAGAGCAGGTTCACACTGAGCACCTGTGACAGACGTCTGGAGATGCCATGGGGAATATTATGCTGCCTGCAACATCATCCAGCATGACTGTTTTGGCAGTGGGTCAGTGACAGTCTGGGCCTGGGGAGGAATACCCTACCTCCACTCACACATACCTCCACGTACTAGTCAACGGTACTGCTGTTATGTTAGGTTCCAGGATGAAATCCTCAGAAGAATGACTGGTTATTTTGAGTTACTGTTGCCTTTTTATCAGCTCGAACCAGTTTGGTCATTATCCTCTGACCTCTGGCATCAACAAGGCATTTTCAGCCACAGAACTGCTGCTCACTGGATATTTTCTCTTTTTCAGAACATTCTCAGTAAACCCTAGAGATGGTTGTGCGTGAAAATCCCAGTAGATCAGCAGTTTCTGGAATACTCAGACCAGCCCGTCTGGCACAAACAACCATTCCACGTTCAGTCTTAAATTACCTTTCCATTCTGATGCTCGGTTTGAACTTCAGAAGATCGTCTTGACCATGTCTACATGCCTAAATGCACTGCCATATATTTTATTTAACGAAGTTGAACAGTGCAACATACTAAAGTGCCGCGAGTGTGTATTAGATATACATGTATTAGGTGTAACCTAATAAATCAATTACTTTCTGTTTTTTTTTTTTTGAATCAGTATTGTAGATGCACTTACTTTCATATGCAAATGTGACTTTTTTTCCATACTTTATTAGAAAATGTTTCCAACATGGTATCAATAATACAATAACAGCCTACCTAAGGAAAGCATTGCACAATATGAATGAGATATAAAGGAACTACTTAAAAACAAGATAAAAATGAACATTTTAAAAAATTACATTACGAAGCATCATTTATGGGGCATCTCATATACCACTACAGTATATTCAGACTTAAAACCAAAGCATTTTCTTATATTTCATTTCAGATCAAGGATTTTAAGCATTGTTTTTGTTCCTGAATAGTAAGAAACATTTACAAATCACTGCATAATTTTTACATTTCCGATGTCATCATTCAGTGCCAACCACAACTCAAAAAGCACACAAGTAGTGACCGAGTCAATTCAACTGATATTCAGAAAAAAAAGAGCTCAGGAATGTTCCAAAACACAACTTGAGCAAAAAAAAGAAAAGAAAAAGGAACTGAACACTGAGCAAGTGTAAGCAGTGGTGTTATCAGTCATAAATGTGATTCAGGTTAAATATAAAAAATTCAAAATAAAATCCAGCATTGTTCATTCGTACTGGATGACGACCTTCAGTAAATACGAGTCTGATGACATTCTTTGGATCACATATTTATGCCAAAGCACACATGAAATAAGGCCAAATAAATGCTGGTGTGTAACTTTATTGAAAGCAACAGTGGCACTCTGAACATTCGGAGCTCTTGCACCTTACAGTAACACTTTAAATAGCAAAACCACACGAGCAGGTCATTATTTGTTGTCCTACCTAATGATAAAGCTATGATTTCCCCCTCATGATTAAATATAATATCCATCATGGGAAAACATTGTTAGGTTGTAAAACAGTGATTTGTATATTGAACATCCATACCAAATTTCTCATCTCATTTAATCTTTATTTTACCAATTAAAAAGCATTAAAAAAAAAAAAGTACACATTTCTGTTTGGATCAAATTGCTGCATCTAAACAGGCTGTGTTTTTGTAATCCCCTGAACTGCTGTAAGAAAAAAAATTCAAATACATCTTGACAGTAGTGGGGGGGGGGGGGCGCTTATGGGTTGGGGAAAAGGCTGCATAGTTTCATCTCTCCCACATTGCTTTGTTCATTATTATAAGAAATAGGGGGGGCATGTTATTTTACAATCATAACTGGAAAGTAAACCACTTTTCCTGTTTCACAGACTCAAGCACCTTGCAGATCTGGAGAGCTTTTCATTAGACTCCATCACACACACACACACACACTACTGTAGTATGAACATAGCATCGACAAACGTTATGGTAACCAATGACTACTGAGGATTCTTTGTAACATACAAACAAAACTGAATATTGCAGCAACTCAAAATATGACACTGAGCAAAAGTGCATTTCTATAGTTTTGTGCTGAAATGAACAGCAGCAGAAAAGGCTCTGGGCCAACTAATGTTTTTAAAAAAAAAAAAAAATGTATATATATAAAAAAAGATGCAGTTTCATGTTGCTAATACCATTTATCTGTGGTGGTTCTGAACAGATGCTAGTCATTACATGCTTTAATAAACAATGAGGCCAAAGAGAAGCATGAATAATACGTTGGCTCGACACTGCAGAAAGCAGCATGGAATGAACTGCTGTGGTTGATTCAGGTGAAAAGAGATGGTGAAACGAAACGGGAGTGATGACAGAGGCGAGTACATCAAGGCTTTGGCTGGTTCTTTAGTCAGGTTCCTCCTCAGACTCTTCCTCTTCTGCCGTCTCCAGCCAGGTGAGCCACTGGTTCACCTGAACGACAAGAAAAAGAAAAAAACAATATGCAAATTTGTGTTTTCCAAAGACAAGGTGAGTCACTGTTTAATGCAGTAGGATAATTACCTGGAACAATGCTTTTCCCTTCCCTGGAAACTCCTGGGTAATATCTTCTTTCCATGCTAGGAAGGCCTCTTCTTCAATTATCTCCATATCATAGAAGTTCACAAAGTAGCGCAGTAACATTCCTAAAGAGATAAGAGACCATTAAACACAGGAAAACACTAATGTCCTCTGATTACTTCAATGTCTGTCTCGGTAAACAAACTTCAAGGCTTCCACACCTTTAGACCAATGAATTTCCATGACTTTCCAGCATTATTAAAATAATCTCATATTAAATAATATTGGGGGGGGGGGGGGTTAGTACTATTTAGATTTTAATTAAAAAAAACAAAACTAAAAGATACAAACAAACATGCATTCCTTCAAGTCTGGGGTAGTTATCATAACTCAGTCAGAACATTTTTAGCCGTACCTTTGGGAAAAGCATGGGCGTTGCAGTGGACTTGCAGTGTGTAGAGTGCACTGACTTGCAGGTCCACGTGATCATGCAGGAATTTTTGCATCACCGGTTTGAAGGCAAGTAGCAACTGTTTTTCCTGGTCAAGCTGCTCTTTCGTAGGTGCAGATAATTGGTCATCATCTTCAGTGGTATAAATCTCATGGATAATGTACTGCAAAAAGCTAGAAGAATTTTGGGAGGGTTAATCAAGTGTCCATAGAGTAAACCTTCAAACCAATTAACAAGATACATTCGGGCCAGCATGTCCATCTTCATACCTGGTCATAAGAATGTTAACGAAACCCTTATCAGTGTGCAGTTTTGGAGAAATGTTGTCCTTGATCCACTTGTAGATGGTTTGCGGGGCAGGATCTGCTTTAATTTGTTTCAGCAGCTCCTTCTCCAGCTTCATCAGAGGGAATAAGAAGCTCAGGCCTTTCCCCTCCAGAATCTCCAACATACGATCTTTGTTTTGATCTATTTCTGTGGGTAGAGACAAGAATATTGGAAATGAACACCAGTCAATACACAATACAAAATTCATATTTTTCTTTATAAAGTGACTGGATTTGTTAACGTTATTTAACAGATCAGCCAACTGAATTTAGAACTTCTAAATTTTGCCAACTGAAAATGTCAACCCTGTTACCATGATTTTGGATAGTAAACAACTGAAACGAAGTGGTTAAAACTGAAAACGTCAGCATTAGATTCTCTAAAAAGTTGTTTTATAACTCCTACAAGTCAAAGTAAACTGTAGAAGCATCAACCCTGTTACCATTCTAAAGGCATAATTACATACTAATGTTAAAGGGGTGGTATGATTCTTTAAGCTCTTCATGAAATGTCTGTAACATACTTTGGTTAAAATTCCTCAATGGTCATGTAAAACAACACAATTTTTACCTTGTCAAAAACAGCTCAGTTCACAG
>JADLZN010000694.1:0-20936 GCA_018155175.1 Sinocyclocheilus anophthalmus
GAGTAAAAAAATTAATCTTGTGTGTGAACCAATACTATGAATCTCAACTGATGGCAAGTAGCAGCTTGATGTGTTTAAGACTGCTGCCTTCCTGTACTGCAATGTAACTTGACATTACATAAATTCCCTAGAGCAAACGTGGTTTACAACAACATCTAAATCATATTGTCCACTATGACAAGGCTGTATTTAGAAAATGCCACTAGAAAATGTTGTATGTGTTTGATTGTAAGCTATCTGAAGCTACAGGATTAAAGGGTCTCCATGTTAAGAGCTAGTATTTTCCCAAGTGTTAACCCCTGACTCTCTGCTGTGACGTATCCCGAGGCAGCTTGACTTTCTCCCTGTGGAAATTTGAGAATAATTAAGCCTGTCAGGGTCAAGTTTCACCCTATTGTCATACCTTGTGGCATGTGTAATAGGCACATTCATACATCATATATTTAGGCACACATAAGCAAACGCAAACACAAAGAGGTGGCTATGGAAGCCTGTCTGACTTCCATCAGGTAAATGTCGCGTCTCTACGTTACCAGTGTTCGGCTAATTTGGCAGGTGAGGCAATAACTAGTCATTTCGAAGGGTAATAACATAATGCGGGGAATCTTTTGCATTGATGAGCTAAGTCAATGTGTTGTCACAGGATTTGCATAAAAAACATGTCTGACATAAATAGTAAAAAAGGATTTACGATTTATTGTCACTCTTACGAGTTTATTGCAAACTTTTAGGGCCCTCATGATTTCCGTGATGCGGGGGAGGAAAACGTGGGAGAAGAATTGAGGAATCAGTCTAAAATCGGAATTTAATGGTAGAATGGCGAGAATGTCACGAGAATTACAATTTCAGAGAGAGTCAGCACACTTAAATCAAAACGCGATATGGACTATTGACTGTGAATATTAAGCCGCAAAAATACCATTTAAATATGAATCCTGCATGTTCTGTGTCTGAATGAATGGTGCAGATGCGCCGGTTTTTTTTTTTTTCCAGGTTAGTTTACTGCCACATACTAAAGTGCGCGGTGTTTTCAGTGCCGCTGTTCTGACAAATAATGCTACCTATCATATTATGCTACCAACACTTTATTTATCCTACTGTAAGGGTAGGTTCAGGGTTGGGGTAGGTGTACATGTTAATAAAGCCTCACACCATATTAATATCATGCTGGAAGGAAAATCTGATAGGTAGCACTTTTCGCTATTGAATTATGCTACCATCTGTTTTAATGGGAGGGAGCAAAATCTGACAGGGTAGCACAAATTGTCAAAACACTGCCTCAATATATAAGTATATAAACACATGAACATAACCTCTAGAGCAGGGGTGCCCAACCCTGCTCCTGGCGATCGACTGTCCTGCAAAGTTAAGCTCCAACCCTAATCAAACACACCGAAGCATACTAATTAGGGTCTTCCGGATCCAGATCTAAAAATCAAATGCAGGTGTATTTGAGTAGCGTTGGAGCTAAAACTTTGCAGGACAGCGACGCAGGAGCAGGGTTGGGCACCCCCTGCTCATAGATGCCCAGGGTGCCTCAAATTTACCCTGGAGGTCAATGCGCTGTGCAGACCTGAGTTTCGCTCCAACCCTGATCAACCTGACAGCTACCGGTGATTTTAATGATCCTGAAGACCTTGATTAGCTTGCTCATGTGTGTTTGATTAGGGTTATAGCTAAACTCTGCAGGAAAGGGGATCTCGTGGGCCAGATTTGAGGATCCCTGTCCTATAGGAGAGTCACTTCATTAACATTTTACATTTCTTTTGAGTAAATCTATCTTCATATCATATTCAAACAGAAACCTAAAGGTCTTCACAACAACCCATCAAAAAAAAAGTTCGGTTTAACTTGAAGAAACCGTGACAGAAATAAAACTTAATGCAATGATAGTACTACTACTACTAATAAAATTATTTTTAGAACATTATTTTTAAAGAAATTACAGAAAAAAATATACAGGATTTATTTAGCTTTTTTTTTTCTTTTTTTTTTTTTTTTTGAAAAATGCAACACATTGCGGGAAAAAAATAATAAAAATAATTTTTTTTTCAATAAAATCAATTAAATAGAGATGCTTTTGATTATTAATATTTAATGAAACCATTAAAATGAATGGAAAACAGAATTTGGTACAAAAAAAAACTTCATTTACATTGGAAATATTTCATTGACAATTTTCGTTTAAAATTTTTAAAAATTGCCGTCTTTACATTGTAGTTTCCAATAGTAAGTGGTGACTTTACTTGTACTGCCTCTAAAAATATAAAAATCTAGTTATTAAGTATCATTTTTATAGGAGGACAAGAATGAACTACATTGGATTTCATACCACACAAAGATATTATATTTCATAAATGCCAGGTCACATCATGAACAGAACGTTTAAGCTATTTGCACTCTTTTTAATTGGGCGGCACAGACACGTGTCACTCGGGTGGAGGGTCACAAAAGACAACTGTCAAGGGCTAAAGGGGGCACATCCCACAATGCCGTTCATTATGTAGCTTAATTTAGACTCACATGACAAAAGAGAGTGTTGTCTCTATTCAGGGCGTTGGGATCTTTCACTGCTGAAACAACGCAATCATACAACAGTGCTGTAATCACAGCCCTGATAAGAATGTGAATATAAGCCTTCAGTTAAATGACAAGAAGAGACGAGCGCAGCCTGGTGCTTTTCATTAATAGATAGCAAGCTTTTTAATACCAGCAAAAATGGAAAATCCAGTACAACCTCAAGCATTGCACACACACCCTTATTCGAGCAGATAAGGGTGTGTAGGCTTTCTGTCATGTGCTATCTGCCCTAAAAAAAGGAGTCACGTCTTATTTGATCATGCTGATGAGGCTTTTTCATCCCTCTTCACTTATTATAAGGTGGTGCAGTTTGTAGGGCACAGAAATACGCTTCTATTGTTTAGCAAATAAGTCTCATGAAACGAGCTTTGCATTCTCACCTCAAGTCCAATAATCTGCAAGTTTGTTCATTTCTATGCTAACAAATACACAACCCCTCAATGTCCTGAGATTAATGACAAATCTTTTAGATACATTTTTAGATGCCTGATCTACTACAGAAGGCCAGGCGCTCTTATCTGACCCACAAACTCAGCAATTTCAGTGTAGGCAATTAAATCAGCCTGACTAAGATAATGTTAACCACAGTATTTCTCCTGTGTCATTGGTTTCAACCTGACAAATCACTTCAAGAGTTTGTTCCCATGCATAACATCTTCTGTGGTTTGGCTTTTTATTGCTCCACTGTGGACAATTTCCATTCAAATTCTCCACCTGTGTATGTTTTTCTCCATGGTATTGATGCCAGCAAGCATCATTCTCCAGTTTACTTAACCTTTCAATATTCATTACAGGAATCATGTTTCTGCTGTAGGTATGGAGGCTGATACAATCTCAATCCAGCTTTCTTTCTTGCACTAGTTTATTTGAACATGCCAAGTGTGCCCTCATGTGGTCTGTGAAGAAACTGAGGGCTGGATTGGTAAACTGATAAAATTATGGTCATTACTGTAATGTCCGTCAGAACTAATAGGAGGATACAGAACGCCAATAAAACAAAGCTAACGTTTTGCATCATTTGTGATGATGATGAAGGAAAGAAATCATGTGTGCAGATCAAACAGCTACACTAGACTTTAGCTAAATTCGTTGCATTGTGAATAGTTTTGTCTTGCATGCTTTTTTATTAACAGATGTGGGTTTTTAATAAAGCCCCTGTGTGTTCCCACTGTTCCAAAGCAACACCTGCTGTTGCTCTTTAAGCGTTTAATAATTAAAAACTGCTTGCTATCTGTTTTGCTTAACACACACAAGGCTTCTTCCTTTACTTTAGTCAGTGGTAGGAATTGCACACACAACTAACAACTAACTAACTAAAATAAATATATATTTTTTAAGTTTAGATAATAGACAGACAACAATATCAAATAAATCAGAATTGATTTTAGCCTACAGCTGATCTTAGCTACATTTTGAGCAAGACAACGTCACTATTTATTCATTCATTTATTTATAATAACAGTCCATTTCTACAAACAGTTATTTATTTATCTTATTTATTAAAAAAAAAAAAAGACGGATGGTGTGTATAGCACTGTTACACAATTTGACAGTGATGCTGTGAAATGTGAGTGAATTTTATAAAAAAATTTACTTTGTTTTGATGTTTATGTTTTGGTTATGAGACTGTGCATGACACTCGCCTGTGATTTCCGGGATTAGCGTCTCTGAAAAATAAATGAATTAATTGCACTATTAATTTTGGTCCCTCAGGAAGATATGTCTCTCTTTTATTATGCATTGCAGTTAAAATATATGTTCACATACGGCTATATTATTTGCTGGCGTAGTTATTATTTAGTTCATATTAATAATCTGTAATAATACTGTTCTGTTGTAAATATATTTCATATATAACTAAATATGAAGCCTGTGAATTGTTATTAATGCTCAATCATCTTCAATTTTGATCTTTAATTGAGTGTTTGACAAGAAGCAGACTATACTAAGTTGAGGATCAAGACTTATCATCAAACCCCTCAGCAAAAAAAAAATATTTTATATATGTTAATTTAGATTTGTTTTTAAAATATGCATGATATAATATTAAAATATAAACAACTGTATTTTTAAATACAACATTGAAATATTGAACACTTACACATTTTTGAACAATTACAATATAAGTTTTTTTTATTAGCTAGTAAACCACACATTCTGAACAATTATAGTTTTAAGCAGTGTATTAGTAGTTTGTTAGTATGCTACACTCTAAGAAAAGTCTGTAAAAAATAGGGCATAATCTACTATGTTAATATGAAAGAATTTTCCATAATGTTTTTTTTTTTACCTGTATTTTAAATTATGCATTGTGTTTTCGGGTTACAATGGATGATGGATAATGTCCTGAAAGATTTTCCATTTTTCTTACAGTGTACTAACTGATCAACAATCGCAGGTACAAGCTACTAACAAAGTGTATCATAAATGAACAATTATTAAAATTATTATTATTATTATTAAATTTAACAATTGCAAATAGCAGCTAACTCAATTCTCGTGATGCGTGTACTGCTAGGCATCAGTGGTTTCCTCTTTTTATGTCATTTGGATGGAAAATGTGTGCCTTTTATTGTCTGAGTCCTTATCAAAAGTTACTAAAAGTTGCCAAATAAATGTTTAAAATTGCTAAATTTGTTGCTAGGTGCTTTTGGAAGAAAAAGTTGCTAGGGTAGTCTGAAAAGTTGCTAAATTTAGCAACAAAATTGCTAAGTTGGCAACACTGCACTACCCCTGCTCTATTCTAGATTGACACACCCAGATTGTTTTTCTTGGCCAATGGGCTGACAGTGTGGGCGGAGCAAGATGTTGAGTGACATTCCTCGGGACACGCTGCTCCGCCCTCTCACCCGGAATGAGGTGGTGGGGATGTTGGTGAGACTCACCATCTTTGGAGCTGCAACATATTACAGCATCAAATGGGTGGTGGAGGCCTTGGATCCTCAAAAATCCCAAGCCAAGAAACGGGTAAAGATATCTCTGCTACTGGATGCGTGCTTAATGTAAATGTAATTCCAGTGAAGAATGCATTTAATTTAAATACAGCTTTTCATAGGAGCCTGTAGCTCAAAGTGCTAATTTAATTACTATTTATTTATTTACTTTTATATTTTATTAAAGTTATATTTTGATCCCTATAGTAGGTAGTCTTTTTTTTTACATCCATAATATTTGGGGGAGGGTGCACAACAATACAATTCTGCTTAGGGCACCCATTTGGCCAGCAGCGCCCCTGGCTTAATAGGACTATAAAGATTTTGAGTTAGTTTCACTGTATATAATATATGATTTTTTTGTACCCCTTGACCTTTGTTTATTGTGCCTTATTATGTGGTATATTTATTTAAACTATTTATCATGTTCCCTCACTGTCCTCAGGCTGAGCAGTTGATGAAGAATATAGGTGTAGAGGGTGTCAGTCTGACCGAGTATGAAATGAACATCGCAACTCATCTCGTCGATCTTCGCAGCATCAACATAACCACCAGTGCTGTTGCAATCAGTGCAAACCATTCATCAAATCACCCTGTGCCTCTCATTACATCAGAAGTGCTTTTGTTAGTGAAGACATGATTTATTTATGTCATTGGTTGTCATTTTACACTTTCTGTTCAACTGATTTCCAATTGAATTGTGTTGGTAGATTGAAAACCTGTAATCATTGCAGCCTGCCAAGTGATTAGTAGCTTTAGTAGCTAATATCTTCTTCCTCTCCTTGTAAGGTGACCTGGAGAGATGTTGCTGGACTAGATGAGATCATCTCAGAGCTGCAAGACACTGTCATCTTGCCTTTCCAGAAACGCCACCTGTTTCGTGGTTCCAAACTCTTGCAACCTCCCAAAGGTCAGACATGGAGAAAGCATTTGATATCAGTTCTTTTGGACCCCATTCTGTTCTTGTACATTAGGGCTGCATGATAAAGCATGTTTCAATCATGATCACGATCATTGCTTCTCTCAATTAAATAGGCATAATCATCTGCAATATTTACCCAGTGGTTTATTTATCCTGATTATTTATGCATTATGTTGCATTGGTAACAAGCCACTACAAGTGTTCATGCTTGGGGTTGCCAGATTTATTAATTTTTTTTAATTAATGCGTTTTTTTGTCCAGTGTTAAACTTAATCGACACAGTCTGGCAACCATGTGCACGCTCTCTCAGAGGAAAAAAGCACTAATAATAATAATAATCTAATAATAAAAAGCAATAATAATCTGAAAACACCAGATAGCTTGTATGTTGACGTTAGCAATCTCTGTTGAGAAAACCTGCTCAAATGAAAGTATAATGAAGCAAGTCTGTGCAGCCCTATCGCACATGTAGTAGCAATATATGAGAAATATCAAAGCAAAGATTGTTGTTTATTCATATTTTTTCCCCTGATTCCCAGGTGTACTATTGTATGGGCCACGGGATGTGGAAAGACTTTAATTGCCAAAGCAACAGCAAAAGCATCTGGATGCCGCTTTATTAATCTCCAGGCCTCCACTTTGACTGACAAGTGGTACAGCGAATCGCAGAAGCTGACTGCTGCTGTGTTCTCACTGGCCGTCAAGATTCAGCCCTGCATTATTTCCATTGATGAAATAGGTAACTTCTGAATATGCTCTAAACATCTGCCAGATATTTAGGGATTCCAGACAAATACGAAAAATATTACAATGCCAGCTTGTTGAACGTGCTGAATAATTTCACTCAGCACTACTACAGTGATAAACTTGCCTGTAATCCCTGTGTATACGCAGGTGTTTTATATTCATGGGTTTTATGGAAAACGGGGTGTGTACATCCCGCCCCCAATTCCCCCTCCTTGTAATTTTCCCCCGTATGCGACAATGTTTTCAGTGCTCAGTCTAAGAATGTGGACGCTGCACACAGAGTCTCTCAGGCATTTTATCATAGTGTACTAGCTGAAAAAGCAGTAAAAGTTCATTATTTTAATTAGTTATGCTGCTTTTAAAGTCAGTACCGCATATTAAAGGGGTCTTATGATGTTGCTAAAAAAACATTATTTTATTTGGTGTAATGAAATGTGTTAATGCAGTTTAAAGTAAAAAAAAGACATTATTTTCAAATACTGTACATTATTGTTTCTCCACTACGCCCCGCCTTTCTGAAACGCGTAGATATTTACAAAGCTCATAGGTCTGAAAAGAGAGGTGTGCCTGCATGGGACACGCTATCGGCAGTGCTGTTGTGATTGAGCCCCTCCGAATTACCGAAGTGTGTGTGACGTAGAATGGCTCAACTTGACCCGATGAGCCCCGCCATTCTCACGCCCCCCCCATAACTGTTGTCCACCCGCCCCCCCGTTGTTCCCCGGCCGGAGCGTTAGAGATCAAAAAAAATTAAACATTACAAAACGAGGCATTTGTGCATCCAGTGGGGAAATAATTAGGAGTTAATGACTCATACGGTCTTTTACGCGTGGTGTCGCAGGAGTCAGAAACTGCCGGCATTGTAGTCTAACGTTACACTCCCAGGATCAGTAAACAGTCCTCCATAAAATGCGCTGCACAAATCTGATATTTGGGTTGAAGTGTTCTGGAACATTGTTGTAAATACAACTTAACCGCTGATTTGTAGTCGTGTCCCCTTTTGGAAGAACAAACAAAGTAGTTCTGCTTTCACAACGAAACACACAAAGGCGGCATAGCCCGTGAGCCGAAAGACTACGGCTTAGCGGGCAGAGGCCGGGGATAGTTTAGTGTCAGCATGACCGCGGCGGACCTTCCCCATCGGGTCGAGACAGGCCCCCCAGTGCACGACTCCAAGCACCCCCCGACGGGTCTCTGGCGCGACTCCTCTCTTCAGCGTTTCAGTCACCACGGTGAAGTGGAGGTATTCATCCAGCGACCGATCACAGAAGTTCAGCTCCAGGCAGGCCGAAAGCGGGATACCGTCATCTTTGGAAAAAGACAAACAAATTAGTTTCGCTTTCACAATGAAGCACACGGCGTCTTCAGGACATGGCTGCAGCGTGAACAATACTATAGTGAGAATAAAAGTTGCGCCTTCTTTTTTTGCGTGAACATTTGGGCGGCGTTATGCAAATCTTCCCACACAGTGACGTAGACATGTGGGGGCGTGTTAGAATGAGCCGTTTTAGGTAGGTGTGGTTGACTCTTAACTTTTATAAAGAATATCTCTTTGGATTTGAGACTTTAGTCTTTGCAAACTTACAGATCTTCTTTATGCACCAAGTTTGTAACACTCCAAAGAGAAAGGAAAAAGTGAAAATCGCATCATATGACCCCACTTTCTTATAATCAAAGTATCCTGAATAAATGCTGAAAAATAAGACTGCAAAAATAGTTTATACGTGTTGATAAAATAAATGACTAAATAATATTTTTTTTTTGAAATTTTTTTGTTGTACTAGGGTGTGCGATATGACTCGACGATCTGCTTTTGAAGAAATATCGTAGTATCATGCTATAGCCCACATTCTATCTGTTACAGTTGTGGCGCCTCCGTCTCAAGATACTGTACAACGCCACATACATTCTCATCTGTTAACTCAGCGGTAGAGTTACTCTCACAGGACACTGCACTTATTCGCAATCATAAAAGTACATTATTTGCATCTGCTTTAAAGCAACGGTTAAACATTTAATTCACGTGCTGTTCTGACATGTGCTTTTTCTGAGCGTGAAGCATGCACACACTAAAAAGCCTGTCAAACAGCGCCTGATTTCTGAACTAAGTTATCTTTTGAGCTAATAATGTCAAAACACACAAGGTTTACATAGACTGAGTTGGTTATGTCTAAAATGAAAGTAAACTCAAAAAACGGATGCGTGCCTGTATATTAGAAAGTGAAAGTGACATGACATGTGGCCAAATATGGTGACCCATACTCGGAATTAGTGCTCTGCATTCACACTTGGAGCAGTGGGCAGCCATTTTTGTGCGGCCTGCTGTAGCATTCCTTGGGGGTTCGGTTGACCTTGCGTCACAGGGCACTCAACTTGATATTGAAGGTGGGAGGAACACCGTAACATGGTTTCTCCACCTACAATCCCTGCCGGTACGAGGCTCGAACCTGCAACCTTTGGGTTACGTTTCCGACTCTCTAACCATTAGGCCACACTTCCCCCATCTGTGTGAGCTGCTAAAGGGACCGTCCTCCCATGCATTCCGTATGTCATTAAAGGGTTATTCGGTTCCCCTAAAATTTCAATTTCTGTTTCATACTTACTATCACTGTTGTCCACACACACCTGAGAGCTATTAATTATAGACTCCGATGTGCTGCGCCACACAAGCCACAGATCACCTCTTTGCCGCCCCACCGCAGCGGCCATCAATCCAATATCAGTAGCCAGGTCCCTAATTGACAGTTGACCTCGTAGGAAACCCCCCACACAACTTATATGGACGCCACTGGGACCCATGACAACCCCGTCGGAGTGGTTTTCACCACGTTTTCACACACTATAGCATTGGTTATGCTTCTTATGAGAAATTTAATTAAACTGACCACACCCTCCCGGTTAACACATACTTTGGCGTGAGTAAACCACTCTCTTGCCCTGGCCTGTGTGTTTTTTCACACCCAATTAGTAATCTCCCACCTTCACCCGTCTGTTCCCGTTATATGACTAGAAGAGACAGATTTTTAGACTCACCCCATTCGTGATGTTCCTTACTGACCACCTCAGACGACACGTTTAATTTGTCTATATTGTCTGGAGGAATTTCGTTTTTTTTTCTTTTCCTTTCTTCTTTGCCTTTTACCCACCAGCATTGTGCGGTCCGATCTATTCACCACTCTCATTTTTACGTGTAATCTCATCAGTTTGATGACGGATCTAACGCGTATCCCCTAACTTTTCGCAGTTAGGTCATTTATTCTACCTAGCCTGGCGCGCCATCCTTCAATAACCGAGGGCCGCCCACTCTTTCATGGCACCGTGATCTGCAGAGAGGCTGTGGCAGAGACGCACGCCTGTAACGCTCCCGCGATTTCGGGATTTCTATGGTACTTTCGCTAAAATTTATTTTGGCAGACGCCAAACCCGCTCCACACCCATAGCTCCTTTATTTGTTTTTTCGGTATGAGCGCAAGGTTAGGCGTATTAGATAGCAGTTTTCCTGCTGTTTGTGCAACTAAACATGCTAGCTCATACTTGGCCATGACTAAGGAGGTTTTACATTTTAGGAGCAACAGTCGTCCCCATTAATTTATTAGCTGCGTTATCAGCGTGCCATACCCGTCTGAATTTGAAGAGATAACGAACTTCCAAAATATTCTCTAGGTTTGAAATTGCTGTAATAAATACTGCAGTAGTTGAAGGTAAAAGTAGATTACTAATGACTGCTTCTGTCTTGTGCCTCTGGTGTGCTCAGGCATTTTCGGTCGCCCCCGTCAACAGCCCTTCCCAAGCTGCTTTTTTTTGGCTTCCCGATCTGCTGACGTAAACCCCTGTACGGCCCCCCCCCACCTTGTTTGGCCCCTATAGAAAGATGAGCAGGAGTCCAAAAAACGTGCCACCTGAATACACGCTGACCCCGAGCAAATCTCGAGAGAGGTGCCCCTCACTGGACTGAGAAAACTCTCCGCTACACTCCTACATCCAGTCGCATCCCTCCCCTTACGTCTCTCAATCCTCTTCTCTTGTCTATCTTCCCTTCACCTCATACCTACACCCGCGTCCTACATCTTCCTTCTACTTGTCTATCTTCTAGGTTTACCGTTTTGCATCTCAATTCTCACCCCGTCCTAAATAGCAATTTCCGCACTTAAGACGATATTTCAGTCACTGTACTCGATGACTCGGTAACCTATGTGAGAGTGTAATGTATAATAAACGTAATCAGGTAATAATAGACAATACACTGGCGTGTCACTATCCTTCTGTATGTGAACCGCTTGTTTTAAATTTCCTTCGATACCCTGGACATCTCGTGTGCGCATATGCCTCAAGAAGCCATCAGCAACACTTTGTCACCGAAAATCTACTTTTCTTGGACCGGATAATTTGCAGAGAGAGCGGATTATTATAGACGCTTTGCACTCGCCACCCCCATCTTCGCGTACCCCCGTTTCGCCCAAAGACCAGGCGCTCTTAGACTACTCCTTCCTTTTTTCCCCCCACCCCCGCCTGCTAGGTGTCCGCCGACTTTTTAGTCATAGATCTACCCCACAGCCCGATCAGTAGGTCCCGGTGCCCCACTTCACGCTAACCCCACGGCTCTAGAAAACACGACTTATGGGCTGCTTGTGAGGACCACAGAACGACCGGCATTGTTTTTACTAGCTGTTGTTAAGTCGTGGGGGTATAGTTTGTGGGGTTGATCGAGTGGTTGTCTGAGTTTTGGGGTGTGGTTGGGCATATAAGAATGGGGAGCGATGTCGGTGGTTATTACCGGCAGATGCCAACAGCTACCGCACCCCATGAAAACACGTGTTAACCCCTAGACACACGCGCTTTAGTGGCGTACAAGTGTTAGGATTAAAATCTTTGTTACAATGTCTATTCTTTTTTCCTATTGTTCGTGTGAAATTCACTCTCGCTTTTGGCAATATGTTGTAGTAACCAGGGTTTACCAGCGTCTGTCCTGAACCGTTTGATGGGTTGTATGGGACTGTTCTCATTAGTTCGTTTCCTCGTGTCACTCCGTTACGCTTTTAATATTGTCTTGGCAGGCTGTCAATTGTTGCCGCCCACTCCCCCTCCTCACTACCAGCTACAATTGCACGACCCGAAAAAATCATTCTCCTCTTGCTTTCCCACATCCGTGAGCCCAAACTGGTCGCCTGGGTCCATACTTCAGACCTCAATCACACTCTCCACCAGTACTCTCAACACGGTAAGGGAGGATGTTTTTGTTTTTGTGGGTGGGGTGGTGGCACAACGAAGTTCACACTGGAAAGGGTCTTGGGGTGGTCCATGGGTGGGGGCACTTTGTTGTCAATGGTGTTCCCTCTATGCACAATTGTATTCGGTTATTACAATCATTAGTAAAATGTTTAGTGCGGGGAACACATTAAGTCAAACCCCGAAATAAAATCGGGCTAGGGCCCGGGTGGGCAACCCCACATAGTTTTGTTTCGGTTCTTGGACGCCCACCTGTGTGGTCGTATCTCTCTCCAGTTTAGTGGCCACTTGAAGTAAAGTTGGACACAGGGACAAATGGTGCTAAATGTATCTCTACAAAGAAGACGTTTTTTTTTTAATTGGCTAGTGAAAGACGTTAAGCATCTGTCATATATTGATGTTCAGATGAGTCTGAGTGTGTTTAGAAAGACTGAGCTTGGAACATAAATATATCACTCAAAGTGTCAAACCAGCAACACGATACGCATTTATCAGGTACTGAAATGGGCACAAAGGCCAACTTCTTTCTTAAAACTAGCAGTTTTGTCCGTCCTCACTGAAGTTTCTGGCCTTTCACCAGTTCTAAATGCAAAATTTTTGCTCTTGTCAAACCACTCCAACGATTTAAGCGAGTGTTTCCTGTTTGATGATTACTGTATGTGTTACAAGCCAAGTCTCCATGTGTTACTTTGATAATGGAAGGAGGGAAATTGTGTCTGGCAGCTTGCTTAACGGTCCATCAAGCATTGCAAATAAATGTCTTCATTTATTCAGATTCATGATTTTTTTCAGTGACTTGCCAATGTGACATATTTAACATGTAAATGTGCTTGTTTGGTAAACTGTGCCCACACTAATTCCATGCTTGTAGGGAGATTTGGCTTCCTTTCGCACTTTGGCACCAGATTACATCTTTAATGCTGCTCTGTTCTGCTTTGAATGTGTGTTGTTCTGGTAATCAGCTACTAGGTTGTTTTATAATGAGATAATCAAATCTTCTGCTTCTGTTATCATATACATTTTGGTCATAAAGGAATAGTTCACCCAAACATGAAAATTTGCTTCCAAGATCTTTCCAAAATGTACAAGTTTGATTCTTCATCGCATTACACATATAATTTTTTAAACGAAATTTAGTATTACATCACTTACTCACAATGGATCCTCTGCAGTGAATGGGGGTGCCGTCAGAATGAGAGTCCAAATTGCTGATAGAAACATCACAGCAATCAGCACATTTCCAAAAGCTGCATGTTTATAATAAAACAATTCCTCATGAGATGTTTTAACTTCAAACCATTGCTTCAGAGAGACATATGCATATATATATTAAAGTTAAAGTAAAGTTGAAACGCCTGAATGCTGGATTGTTTCTTTATAAACATGCAGCTTTGCTTCACCAAGACTAATTGATGGACTGATGGTGTGGAATTATGTATGTTTTTATCAGCGTTTGGACGACTCATTCTGACGGCACCCATTCAATGCAGTACAATGCTGTACAAAATCTCCAAATCTGTTACAATGAAAAAATAAACTCCTCTACATCTAGGATGACCTGACAGTGAGTAAACGTTCAGCAAATGTTCATTTTTGGGTGAAATATGCCTTTAACGTTGGTATGGTTTTACTGAAAATATTGTTTTCATGTTCAAATTCCATAATCTTTCCCTGATTATCTGTCTTTGGGCCAAGAAAGACATTCGCTCATGCCTCATGTTGTCTGGCTAAATTCAAGATAAAAAGCTTTTTTCACACTAGTAACTCGCCCAAGCATGACAGTGTTACATAAATTGTTTTCCCAAATCATAATAAATCCATCTGGAATATATTAAATAATTGTTGTCAGAATAATGTGCATCAGTAAACCCTCGCAGTTCCTAATGTTAACATCAGTCTTTGGCCTCCACTTGTGTACAGAGCATTCTGTTCTTAAAATATGACTACAAGAGGCAAACATAAGAGAAGCTGTTGACATTCAGCTCTTTGCTGTACTTTGTGCCTCGTTTGCATCAAAACTGCACAACCTTTCTGTTATAGCCGTGATTGCATCATGAAGCTCTTGCATCACTTTCTCTCTATTCCTCAGTAAACAGTCAAAAATAGAAACTGAGAGGAAATAGACATAGAGCTTGTGTCATTGAGTTCATAATAGGTAAGGCCTGTTATTGCTAAAAAAAAAACTCAATAACTGATCTGTTGCTTGGAAGTTTTCCTCTGTAGAAGTTGAACTGATAGTTATATTAGTTTTTGATGCTTGGATGCTGTATATGATTTTTACCCCGGATTCATTCAACCAAAAGAGAGGTTTTTGGAGGATTTTAACTCAACCTAAAGAGAGGTTTTTGTCACTGTCTGCAGTAGGACTCCACAAGAGGGCAGTATTTGTATTGCAATGTTTCTGAGACTTGTAAAAGTTCTTTAAATGAGTGTTTAAAGAAATAGTTGACCTAAAACACAACATTTTAGAGAAATCCTGAAAATGATGTGTTTAATCTTGTATGCCGTTGCAACGAATGGGAACTGACGCTTTCAAGATTTTAAAAGGAGTCAATGTGACCCGTGTGCTCTATTCTAAGTCATATAATAGTTTTACGTCAGGGATGGACCCAAAATTCATTATATCCACCTTAGTTTTCAACGTGGAAGTAAACTGTTTTCTGTGCATGTGTGAGACTTCTGATTCGTTAGCAGCTGTAGGGAAATAACGAGAAGAATATCAAAAATCAGTAAACGGTAAAACTGTTAATTAAGACAATGCATTTTTTTGTTTCAAGCAGCTGTTTTGTACAGCTAAAAATAATTGGAAGCAAATGACACCGGAAGCCAGACAAATCAATTTACAAATGGCCACAGTGGATACTGAAGATCTTGAAATCTACCCTAGCTTTTGTTGGCACATTTGTGGGGCAAGAAACACAATTGTCTGGTGAATGAATCATTCTTTTTTTTTTATTAATTCAAAAACATTCTGAATTGTTCAGAAAGACGAATCAGATATACTTTTACTTCCTCTTTCAAGCTTGAAAGTACACATTCATTGTATTGGCACAGAAAAGAGCAACTAGTACAATTATTTTTGTGGTTGTGTTCCACAGAAGAAAGAAAGACACGTTTAGAATGAATGAGAGTGAGTAAAAATAAGAATTTAAATTTTTGGATGAACTAATCCTTTAAATCCTGTCTTAAGGCAGTAAACCAGATCCACTGCTGAAAAACACTTCTTATAAAATCTAGATCTCTTGACTTCCAGTGTTATGGAAAAATATCTTATGCAAGAAGTCTCTTATGCTAAAAACAGTAATATTGTGAAATATAAAAATTTTAAATAACTGTTTTAATATATTTTAAAATAGCTTTATTCCTGTGATCGGCAAAGCTGAAGTTTCAGCCAGCAGAAGAATTTCACAGATGTGGTTTGGTGACCCTCAAGAAACATTTAGTATTACAATGTTAAAACAGTTGTGCCGCCTTAAATATTTTTGTGACATCTGTAATACTCGTTTCTAGGGGTTTTGATGAATAGAAAGTTCAAAAGAGTTATGGGTTAATAGCAGAATTAAAAGACCTCATTCATATTAATGAAAGTGATTCAAATGTTTCAAACATTACCTCTGTTTCACATTTGGTTCAGAAAATGAGAATGAGTATTTTAATAAATAAATCATACTTATGTTAAGCAAGGATGCATTCAATTGATCAAAAATGACAATAATGAAAAGTTATAAATTAATCTTACATATATTTTTATACTGAATTAACTATATTTTTAATGTATATTTCATGTATAATTTCATATAAATGCTGTTCTTTGATCAGTAATTTGAATACTGTTATAACATGCAAATTCAAATCTGCTGAAATAGTGTGCAGTGGGAATATTTGAGTTCTTGCATTTATTTGTGATTATTTCACAGGCAGATGGTGCCTACAGGTATGGTATGCACATATTTATTATAACAGCAATATACAGACCAGCTGTCATCAGTGTGTATTGTGTTTAAATCATGTCAAAGATGCATCCTCATCTGTTGTTTGTGTACTCTGTTGAAGCAGATATTAAGATCTGTTTTGATGTATGATTGAGAAGAGCAGGCTACATTGTTCACTGCATCTTTAAATGGTTTGTAAAATCAGGGCCTGATGACTCAAAACAGGATTAACTAAAGTACACTGAAAAAATATGAAATTGTCTGATTTACTCAGTTATATTACTTGTGATCTGCACAACAAAATTGTCTCTTCTTAATTTGATTTCTTTGCGTCTTTCTTTGTAATTCTGTAAAATGTGTGTTCTACTAGATTAAATTATGATAGGTGAAAGTACTTGATCAAATTATTTTTGATTTTGACATAACTGAAGCTGTATAGTTCCCAGCATGTTTTGCATGGGAATAAAAGGGGAGTATAAAAATTTTGAAATTAAGTATCATTTCTGTGTGTTTTTGAGCAAGACGAAAAAAGAGGGGAATTGATAGTGTTTAATGTTTTATTGTGTTAATTTATAACAATTCGATTAAATTGTTCAATTTACCGTCACTCCCATAGACGCTGTATTAGAAACACCCTCGCATTAGCATTAACAGTTTTTTTTTTTGCGTAATTAATATAAAGTTGGTGTTATAAACGTACATGCCGTTTTTCATCAATTCGGAGATTTTGTTGCTGATGACACTGTACTGCGTCATCACAGTCTTGTAAAAAGTGTCAATGTAGCTTTCAATTCAGTTGCATCTTTATGGGTGATGTGGACCCTGATCTGCATCAATAGAAAGAAAGCCAGAGCTGATGGGAAAACTGCATTGCACTTAAGGCTGTTTTCCAAGTATTATTCAGTGCCCCACTGTGATTTAATCGATGCGTTCATGAGTTATTTTATTCATTTTAAGCGCCCGAGTGAACGTGTTGTCATCTCACTGAGCCCTAGTGCTAATGATACATTCAGTATGGAGATGTCTGCTAGAGCGGCGGCACCTGCTGTCTACTACAGGGAGCAAGGAACAGAATAATGAAGCACAGTCCTCGGGGAGTAAGCACAGCACCGGAGTCCTGGAGAGGAAACCATTCTAGTTGTCTTCAGGAAGTGCAAAAGTAATTAGAGGAATGTGCTAAGCTTTCACTGCACAGGTGGATAAATCACGACGGAAGGGGAATGTTAACATTTTAAAGAGATCTTCAGTGATTCTTAAAGGAGAAGAAATTTAGCATTACGTCACTTGCTCACCAACTGATCCTCTGTATTGAATGGGTTCCGTCAGAATGAGAGTCCCAACAGCTAATAAAAAAAATCAAGTAATCCACACGACTCCAGTCCATCAAAAAGTGAAAAACTGTAGTGATAAATGCATCATTAAGATTTTTTAACTTCATACTGTTGTTAGTGGCTAAAATACTAGTCCTTCAAAACAACAGGGAATGGACTTTTCATTAGAGGAAGCATTATATATGGATTATGGACGGGTATTTTGACCAGAGGCGAATGTTTCAAGTTAAAACACCTTAATGATGGATTAGTTTCTTACAAACACACAGCTTTTCACATCACAAGATGTTTATGGTGAGTCGTGTGGATTATTTTGGTGTTTTTATCAGCTGTTTGAACTTTCTTTCTGACGGCACCCATTCACTGCAGAGAGTTCATTGGTGAGCAAGTGATGGAATGCAAAATTTCTTCAAATCCGTTCTGATGATGAAACAAACTCTTCTATTCCCAAACTCAACTATCATCTTGGATGGCCTGAGGGTGTGTAAATTAACAGCAAATTTTCATTTTTAGTTGAACTATCCCTTTAATGTCACATTATTACTACTTCAGCATTTTAACGGAAGAGGATTAAATGTTTTAAATGTCACTGCATCATTTATTCTCCCAGTGTGTTGCTGTTTGATGCTTTTTATGTGTTTGCACTATAAATAGTTGCTTTTTTTTTCTCTCGCTTTCTCTTATAGAAAAAAATGTGCCCAAGATTTCACGTTGCTGTGTGTTTCTTTTAATGGAGTGTCATGTTTCACCCTCCTGCAGTTCTGAAGGGCATGTTTGAATTTGCTGTTTGTATAATGAAGTTTGGTATATTAATATTCCTTTGATATTTAGAAAAGAGAAGTCTTCTGCAGTGTGGAAGATCTTAGGAAAAAGCTCAGGGGCATTAGCGCTTAAAGCATTTGTTCAGTAGCATGCGGTTCAAATCCCTCATCAACCTTAACATTCCATGGAGGCATCACTTCCTGAGACTTCTGCTTTCTTCCATCTCAGATAGAGATGAACTGAAATGCATGTGATGTGTTCAGCTGAGAATAAGCCCTTGTTGCATATGTTACTCTTTTATCATGTTCCCGATTGCACAAAATAATCATGTGGCACAAGAAACACCCCAAACATGTTACTCATGATGTTAGCCGTTTCCTTAACATTGACCAGACTGCGGAGCTGCTTAAAGGAACTAAATACCACTCTTTCCGTGCACGAGGAAGAGATTTTTTACACATTTATGGAGGCTCTACTGGTCTCATTACCTGTTAGTTTATATATCCGTATGACCATGTCAAAAGTTGGTAGGATCAGGAAAAAACAACACAAGAAGAAGGAGAGATGATATTGAGAATTTGGTGAAAAAATATTTTTGCTGTGTTTGTAAAGTCTCTTATGGCTTCACTGTCATTTCATTTTTGATCAAAAATACAGTAATGTGAACTGTCCTACATTTGAATTTTAAAAAAAAAATACTTAATCTGTGATGACGAGCGAATTTCAGCCAGCCAGATTCATCTTCAGTGATCACATGCCTCTTCAGATATCATTTTTCACATATGCTTATTATAGTGGTTCCAGAACCATATTTATTCTCAGAGATTGAAACAGCTTTTTCAAGACCGTTTTGCCCCTCTTCTTTTTGTTTTGGTTTTTTTCCGGATTTAATAAAAGTTAAAAAGACAGAATTTATTAAAAAATTATATATATATATAGATAGAATATATTTTAATCTATATATTATCTTCTAGAAATGTGATGTGTTGCGCATTATAGGGACCCAGTTTGGCATGATGGTGCAGTAGGCCTCGAAGACTTATGGCAGCACACAATGTGATATTTCCCCCGCACTGCCCCGGGACGTGCAAAATTACCCTTTGGCCAATTATATTACATCCCTGTCGTCTGTTTTTGCTAAGGTTGAATCCAGCCTCGTCAATGTAAATACATTCATGCGGCTGGGCATCTCCATCCATGTCCAAGATTGTCTGTAACAAAAAAAATACATATTGTGGATGGCTTTACTCAAAGCACACACTTACACATACAGAACCGACCCACCCCACCACACATGTACCTGTGTAGCTTTCTGAATGTATCTATGTGGAACTAATCCAGTGGTACATATTCATCTGTTACTGGACTGCACCCATTCTTTATTGTAAATGTAAAGGACTGAAACACTTACCTGTACATATTCATGTCAAAATTCTTTGACCCTGACACTGTTCCTCTCAAATGGGACCCTGTACAATTGCTTCATGGTCATGATGTGCTTTACCAAGATGCGTCTGATAGTTGTAATGCTTACTAGATTTATGTTGTTGAATACTTACCTATCTGCACGGATTGCATTGTTTGCTCTGACTAGGTTCACTATGGCAAGTTCCTGCTGTTGGGTGAATAGGCGTTGGCGTCCACCCCCAGTAGGTCTTCTAGCCATTCTGTAGAAAAATGAAACCACAAATTGTTCTCGTTTGCTTCTTTTTTTTACAGTACTGTGTATACTGAACTTTACTGTATTTACCATACACAGTACTGAAACATCTCAACATGTTATCACGGTATGTTTCACAAAACTAGCACTTTTGTTGGAAAAGGAGCATTAGTCACCCTGGAATACAATACATGTGATACAGTAATGTGATATGGTACAGTACTGTAAATACTCTAGGTACAGTCTGAGTAGAGTAGAGAGTTGAAGTCATACCTGTTTTCCAGTCGGAATGTCATTATTATGGATGAAACTGTGAAACGGCTTGGATTAGGATGGACTCTCTGCCCAGCTTTCCTCATAGTCAGGCCATGGTTTATGATATGGTCCACCAAAGTTGCTCTTATGTCATCCGAAATAATGGTCCTTGTGGCGTGTCCTCTTCGCCACGTCCCCTCTCGCTCTCTCTCTCTCTCTCTCTCATGGGCTCTCTCTCTCTCTCATGCCTCATCCACTCCCTCCTCTCTCGTCTTCCCTCCCGTCAACTTACCCTTCCCTTCTCCTCTCTCTCAATCGTCCCGGGTTCGCGGCATCGGCGCAAAATTCTCTCCCTCCTCTCTCAATGTCTCTCGGAAATCAATCGGACCTCGCTCGCTTCTCTTCCTCTCCTCCCTCCCTCTCGCACAACATCTCGCTCTCCTCTCTGCTCTCCCATCGCTCTAGCTAGCTCTCTCTCTCTCGCTCTCGCTCTCTCCCTCTCCCTCCCCCCATCTCCATTGCTCTCCTCCCTACGCTCGCTCGCACTCCTCCCTCCCCCTCGCCTCCCTCCCTCCTCTCGCTCCCCCT
>JADLZN010000695.1:0-27099 GCA_018155175.1 Sinocyclocheilus anophthalmus
TACACCAAATACACATAACAATGTTCTTTTTAGCAGCATCATATGACCCCTTGTAATATCACGTGGCCACTTTTTTGTTATGGGGTTTTTTTTTAGTTATTCGATGCAGGCATTGCGCTGCATGAGACAAAAAAGTAATATAACCGCATAGCCGCTCTTTAGTGTAGGTATGCATGTTGATTTTATCAGACGATGCCGTGATTTATAAATGAGTGACTCCTGGTTAACTTGTATTAAAAGGGGTCGTGTTTAGTCACTATTTAGTGTGGTATTTTTTGACAATATCATGTCAGTAAAATAGGGCATTCTAAGTCAATATACTGCAGTATTTCCTCTCAATCAGAAGAAAATATGGTTAACACCCAGTCATGCATGAAAAAAAAATACCGTCATACCGTGAAACCTGTATCATTTTGGAAAATACCGTGATATCCATTTTTGTTTATACCGGACCGCACAGCACTACTTCTGGTTTTGCAGTCTCTACTAATGAGCTGATGAATGGAATCATGTGTGTTAGATGAGGGAGACATACAAAAAGTGCAGGGCAGGGGTTAGCTACTCCAGGACAGGTTTGAGAACCACTCCATTATACAATAAAAAAACGAATTATATCTGGGAAACAAAATTATTATTGTTATGCATGTCATAAACATCTACATATATTTGCAAACAGAGTAGCCTATATCACAGTAAAGTTTTGTCTAAACATCTTCCCATTCACGCTACAGTGTAAACCTATGTAGTTCCCCTTTCATGGGAACTTCGAACCGCGTCCTCTAGGGGTCGCTATGAGCATACATTGAAAAAACACCAACTGCTCCGCCATTGCCGTCACTATCGTTTGGCTTGTGCCCAAGTAGTGGCTAATCCTGGCGTTGGGAGCACTACATCATCCTCTTTTTCTTCTCTTCTCTTGACAGTTTTTTCCTGTGGTAAAGACGCGATCTCTATGCTTACATTATTCACCACTAGCAGCGTTTTTCGAGTGTGTCCATCCCGCCGTATCTGACGTTGTTTAACATCTGTGATCACACAAGGACGATCTATCTTATTGTGTTCCTGGCGAAGAGCACGCACTGTGATGTCCTCGGGGGGCAATCCGCGTGCCCTGCGAAATCCGTTTTTTTTTTCCCAGCCCAAAGCTCCTGCGTCCCTTGTTTGTCTCTCTTTTCCGAGGAAGAGGGGCACATCTGCTTCCCACTGCTTCTCGAGCATCTGAGGATAATGAGCTCGTGGGGATCGCAGGCGGATCTGGCCGATGGGTTTAAAGAGGGGCTTTCCCTCTCACGCTCATCGGCAGTGGACGAGAGTGAGCCGCTGGAGGATGATGTTATTTCATTAACATTTTCTGATCCAGAGGCCAGTGCTCTGCTGGGTTCAGCCCAGCAAAAGCAGGAAATGTCTGAGGAGGGCAAAGAAGCTGAGGCTGAGCCTTCCCAATCCTCCTGCCCTGCGTATAATGAGCTTTTGAAAGTTATGGATCGTGCCACAGCGAGGCTTTACTTGCCGTGAAGCAAAAAAAAGAAAGTGACGTTGCAAGGTATCTCGATGAACGTTATTTTTCTGTCCATAACCCTCCAGCTCAGGTGAGCCTTCCTTTCTTCCTGTTTTCCATACAGAGATTGAGAAGTGAATGGAAGAGGCCGTTTTTTTTCCTCACGCATCCATCGATTCCTGCATACGAGTTATGCCAACATCGAGGCTATGCGCGAAAGCGGTTATGAGAAGATGTCCCTATAGAGAGACGCTGGCCAGCTATCTCTCTATGGGTGAGACGTCCTCTCTTAAGACTCCCTCCTTGACATCTCGCTCGGATGCCAGGGCATACGCAGCAGCAGCAGGTCGGGCTGTCGCTTCATTGCACACGATGGCGATGCTCCAAGCATACCAGGCTGATCTGCTGAAAGACTTGGATAAAGGGGAGGGCCTTTCCCCTGATGAGGTTGCTGAGCTGCGCCGCACCACGGATCTTGCTTTCCGTGCTACTAAGCAGGCCGCCTCTGATAGTGGCAGGTCCATGGCGGCTATGGTTGTGACGGAGGGGCATCTGTGGGTGAACCTAGCAGATATCGGGAAAAAAGAGGGTATTTTTGGTACCTAATTCTGTGCAGTCCCGTTGAGACTGTGGTCGAGAAGTTCAGGGAGGCAAAGGCGTGCTCAGCGGCCTTCATGAAGGTCCAGGTCTGAGCCCGAACAAACCAGTGGTCCTAGCCCGTCTTGGTCATTTAGGATTTCGAGGAGTGGTGAGGGTGGGTTTGCTTATGCGGGGACAAAGGGCTCTTTGGTTTGTTTTTTGTCCGGTTTCTAACGGGCGAGTTTGGTCTAGCGGGTCTCTGCTATATCCTTGGATGGTTTATTTTTGTTGGTGTGTGGGGGTGAGTACCGCCCGTGCGAGGGTGTACGGAGGATTCGAAGTTCCCCATGAAAGGAACGTCTCCGGTCGTATGTAACCATGGTTCCCTGAGTAGGGAACGAGACAATGCATCCCTCTAGTTTTCTTGCCATGGCTTCGGACGCACGCTTTCAGATGAAGAAAGTAGATGATGTGGTTCTCCCACCCGGCACCTATTTTCTATGTCGCAACAGGTAGTGACCCATGGCTGTCCCGCCGCCCACGTGTTGTTGGGTTTTTTCAATCGTAATTGCTTAGACACGGGTCACGACTAGCGTTCCCCATAGCGACACCTAGATGACGCAGTGTCTCGTTCCCTACTTAGGGAACCATGGTTACGTAACCGGAGACGTTTTATATTGAATCGTTTTCTGTTTTATAGAACATTAAAATAACATCCTGGCGTCGTGAGATATTTAGATGCAATGAAATGAATGATGCTTCAAAATATTTCACTTGATTATACAGTCAGGAATTATAGTTTGGAAAAAGTCTAACTAGTAAAATGTGTACAAGTTATGTCAACATTGTATTGTAACACAATAACAACTAAGGCAAGTAGGTTAATAAAAGAAAGACTTACTCATGCAAATCGATCTCCTCCGCTGGATCAAGCCGCGTATCAAATCTTCTTTTTTTGAGGTAATCCAAAGCTTATTCCTCACAGCGTGTCTTTTTCCAGAAACAACGAGTAGCCAAGATGAGCTTGATGAAAAGTTTTTCTGCTTTGTTTATGGAGGTGATATGGGCGTTTGCGCGTCTCACGTGGTCGATTGTAATATTAAAAAAAGCAAAAGTAGCTTGTGGGTGTGGTCACATGAAAAATTAAGTTCAGACGGAGAAACTGGACATTGCGTTGGTTTCATCTTGATAACATTATTACCGAATAATTTGTTTTTGATGTGACTTTCTCCTCATTTAAAAGTCACATGTCAAGCTTTCTATAGATATGCGGACATGCGGGCGGACGGGTTGTGGGGGGGGTTAGTATGTCAAGTATGCGCTGAGTTTGTCCAGTTTTCATTTGGGTCGAGTGCTCTGTGACGCGATGAAGATGAACAACGGAGACTCGTAAATGGGTGGGATGACAGGCGACGACCGTTGTGGTTGGTTTTCCTTTATGTTACCAAAGCACAAAGTTCTGGATGTTTGTGGGGTATTATGGTGTAATGCAAAATAAAATTAACCCTTTACAATTCTAATGTTTTTTGCTCTTAGCGGGTTGGTACAATTCCGGGGAGGAGGAAGCGATTAGATAAGTGGTTAAGTTTCTTTAGAGTTATCATGACCGTGGCTATGCCGGGGTTGACAAAACACCCCGGTGCATTTGTCGAGTGGGGCCGTGTCAAGGTTAAGGGTGGCCAAAAATGCTTACATTTCGGTTTGTTTTTTTTATGTTTGTTTGCTTGGGCGCCATTGCCAACGTGTAGCCGGTGTTGCTGAGATAATGTCGCATACTGCCTTTCGGTGTGGGGGGGGGGGGGGGGGTCGTTGGTTTGTAAGTGTGGTCGTGGTGCGGCGAAAAATCGTGTGGTTTGAGAGGGCGATCTGTGGGCCCTGTGCCCCCTACCCCTACGCCTCCAACCAAAAGCGAACAGAGACACCCCCAACCCCTTCACTTGAACGCGTGAAATAGAGGGGTAGGGGTAAAGGCCGGGACACACCAAACTGACTTAAAAGAACTAGCGGTGACTAAAGCCAACAGTGTTTTCGCCTTGCATTGGAACAGAAAGCTGCGCTCGAACACACCGCACAGACTACAACCGACAGCAAACTAACACGTGCGTTCTGCGCATACCTGAGAGGAATTATCTGTCTATATCAGCAGCTATCATGGGTAGGTAAGTGGTGCGTCATTCAAAAGGGGGGGAGAAACCGAAACAAAGGATAGGTATGTGAGTAGTGTACGGGGCGGATTTGGATGATAGCGAAACGTACAATCAGTGCTGCTACATTTGGAATATCAGTAACATTGATACGTTTTAAAAAAAATTTTTTTTTTTTGTTGTTGGTTTTTTTTTAAATATGGTTGTGTTTTTTGAAAACTAATTTTAAGCGGCTCATGTTGTTATGAAAACATTCGAGTATTAGAATGATTGGGAAAGAGCACGTAACATTTAAACAGCCTTCTGTCAGTACCACCGGGGGGGCGCCTTTCATTGTATGTGCCGTTTTTCACACTTTACCTGTTGATTCGCGGGCACAGACGGGGGGTTTTTGCTAACTGACGAAGGATTCCAATCAGAGGGTCAGAGCTCTCACTCGCGGCCTGTATGGGCCCCAACGATTGTTTATCGGTAAAACTGCCGCTCAAGACGTGACCCGACGAGAGCCGACGAGCCGAACACACCAAACAAAGCCACCCACCTGTCGCTAACCATTCGCGAGCCCGACGTAGTGCCAACGGCCTAAAGGGTAGTGTTCGACTGTAGTGGGTGTTGTGTGGGTTCTCCAAAATAAAAATTTATCTGAGCATTTTGACTCACCCCCTATCCGTACCCCGTCAGGTGCGGTAGTGGCATGCTAGTGTCGTATTACTTTCTTCCTTTTCAGACTAATCCAGGCGGAGGTAGAATTAAATAAGGGCGGTGTGGGGTAGCGGTCAAGCTCTATCAGGGGACTCGGGGGGTTGCAGTTGCGGTCTAGAGGGGGGGTGGCGTTTTGGGCTGTCCAACGGCGGATGTGGGAATTGGTAAAAACCCCCGGCCAATCGAAAAAAGGCGTGGGCTGCGTCCGCACGGCGTGCCGGGGTTGGGGGTAGCATGAGGCCCGTGCGTGTGGGTAGGGGGGCAGGCGAGGCAGGGGGAAGAAAAAAGAGGGTCCAGTATTGCAAAACTAATCATCACTTGGAGCGTGGCTTCGGTGGGTTTCTTGTTGGCGCTGTGACGGGGGAAAACGGAAGCGGGCCGGGGGGAGCTTTACATAGGGAGTGGCGAGCCGTGGGGGGGTGCGCCGGCGCCCGCGCAGTAAGGGAGGCACGTCCATGAGAGAGCAAAAACAAAACAACGGCTGCGAAGGAAAGGAGAAAACAGATCTGTGGACTAAGAAGAGCTGTGTTTGGGAGAGGGCGGGATGGTCAAGGACCAAGGAGGAGACGTCCATGGGGTAGGTGCGGGGCGACAGAAGAAGGAAACTGGGGCGGGGTGCTCTTGGTCGGTCTCGGGGGGGGCGGGCCGGGGAAACCAACGGCTGGTGGCGGCGCGAGACCACCGGCGCATGGCGCGCGGCGCTGGTCAGCTCAGGGTTAGCTTTGTTAGGCGTGGATGGGTGTGCCGGCGCGGGGTGGGCGGTGGTGTGGAGTGGGGGTTGTCAATCGGGTGGCGGCGGGGGGGGGTTGTTAGACAACGGGCGGCCGGGCAACTAGGAGGAAAGGGAGGAGGACGGGTGAAGAGGGAGGTGGTCGGACAAAACGCAGCGAGTTCGCTACCGGCGAGGGCGGGGCCTGGGCACCCCCCATAGGGTTCGTGATATCCGTGGATGATGTGAGTCACAACTGTACGTATTGATATCAGAAGGGCCTGAAATAGGAATTTGACCTAAAGTAGTCTGCGTAAGGCCACTGGGGGCCTGTCTGGGACAGAAGCGGATGCATACCCCGCTGAGCAACGATTCAGCATGGTCTGAACTAGGGACAAAACAATCTCAACGTATATAACTCCGACTCGAGGCGGCTGAGAGAAAGTCATATACACCTAGGAGGATCGGGGGGTAGAACAAACAACCCAGGGCCAGGTAAGTGGGAGGAGGGGGGGGAACTAACCCGTTCGAGTGGGTGAGAAATAGGGGGCGATGTGAAAAAGAGGTGCAAGAGGGGCGGACATGTGCAGTGAGAGTGGTTTTTTGGTACCCATTAAAGTCTCTGAGAACCGGGTGTTGTGGGGAGAGACTCGAACATGGGCACTGCGGTAGACGGTGGGTCATGGTAGGTTGTATTTTGGAAAGATGGGTGGTGGGGCTTGGAGTAGCGAAAACTGGGGGAGGTTCGTTGATGTGGGTTAATTGCGATGGTTAGAAACGCGAATGTGTCAGTCTACATTTTTTTATCTCTTTGCATGTGTGGGGTGTGGTAGTCTAAATGCTTGGACGGGTCTTGTGGGTGGGATTGTCGTAGCGGGTCTGTCAGAGTGGGGTAGATACAAATGATTAATAGTGGCAGATGGATGACAGGGGAGGGGGCGGTCATGTAGATGCATTGTCCTGTGGTAAGAGGGGTCAGCCGGCAATGAATCTAGGGTACACTAATTCAGAGAAATATACAAACAGCAAAGAAACTCAGTCGAAGGGGAACAATCAATGAAGCAGATTGTGACTTTTCAGGCGGAGGATATCGCTTTTTTGTGGGCCAGTGAGCTGGAGGGGCTAGGCAAGACCGGTGCTTAAGATTAAGGCCCACCGGAATACAAAGTATCTTTGTTTTACTTCCACCTTCAGAGCAGGGTGTATGATACGGGTAGGGGCGGGATAAGGGAGTAATTAAGAATACAAAATTAGGAAGTAGTTAGGAAGAGTGAGATGGTTTACTGGTAAAATGTGTTTGGAAAAAATTTGATCAGAATATCAATATGCCTAATAATTATGCACACACTGTATTGCCATATACTGCTCTTTAGAACAGTATGGCCCTATATGTTTTCAGTTACCTGATTTTCCATAAAAGCAAAAACTACAAAGATAAAGTTTTAGAAATCATTTCAAATTTAAGAGAATAGCAGAGACCACACCAGAACTAACGGTAGCAATACAGAGAAACTCTATCATTGAGATCACTTCAAAACAGAGGTTCAGTGCATAATTAGTTCAGTCTGTTATATAATCTTTCATGTAAAAAGCCAATAAACCTTATAATCACATCTTTCCCCCCATCAGCAGCTGTCATAAACAAATGCAGCCCTTACCTCTTATATGGATGGGAAGTGTAATATGAAGTCCAGGATCCACAGCACGATGTCCTGATCAGCTCAGCAGAGTTCTTACATCTATGAGGCCCGTATTGGAGGTTTATGAACAAATTCTAATAATAGGTTACTCTTAATAAATTTTCTTTTAAACAAGTCTCTGAGTAATTTATCGAATCACCATATAAGAATGGTTTCGCTTTATTAAAACAATAACTCATAAGCAAATAACAAGAAAGTAACAGCGAATAGTCTTCACCCGATTTTCGGCCCAGCAAAATCATAACGCACTCGATTATATAGGAGAGGGCGTATACAATATTCCTCTCCTGCAAAGCATCTAATAAATCTTCCCCATTGGATAAATGCAAGTCACACTAAACACTTGGTCACACCCCTTGCTTCAGCGGGTTGCAATACCATTACATCATCACATCAAGCACAGCATACACACACGTGTACACCTCTAAAAATATATATGCGAAGAGGTTCAAACTGAGTTTCTCCTATACGCTAACACAGGATGTCTGACCTTTTGTGCTAACCACAATTAAGCATTTTCTTCACTTACACAATAACAACACCTTTTCAAAAATATACACCTCAGCATTTTCCATTCGTTAACTGTTAACCCAGATAGCGACACCTGCTCTCGCTTTTTGACAGGATGTCAGTTAACTGTTTATACTTTGGAGGTGGCGCTGGCTTTTTGTAATTTCAAACAGTCAACCTCACCTCGCAAAGTTTCCATTCTCCAATTAAACTCATTAACTTCAATAAATTGTTTAACCCTTTTCATCAACCGTTTATTTACACGTTCATGTTGCCGAATTATCTGAAGAAGTTCCTTAGCCATCAGTATCATGTCCCCCTGTCTCCTGTCCGGTCACTTCTGCTTCTCTTCTTCTCCATCTTGCTCTTCTTTTTAGCGTTCCGCTGATGCCTCCTCTGCATTGACTCTATAAGTAAATCATTAATAAGAATTTCCAGTTCACTTTTTTGATTCAGTTTTCTAATATGTGGAGTTTGACCAGAAAATTTAATAATTTCTTCTTCAAGTCGCCTAATTATTTTAGATTTATTCTGTTGTTTAACACCATAGTAAATAAAATGTTAATCTCTTTTTCAGGGAAATTATAAGGACACTGAAACAGCAAGAATCAGTTCACATTAACACCTACAAAAGGAAAAGACATAAAAATGGAGAAGTTATTCCGCAAACTCCATGTTGAAGTCAAGCACCTCAATAAATTAAGAGCTGCAGATGTTCTTCAGATAACTGAACATTCATTACAGTCCCATGAGTTTTATTCTGAGGAGGAGCTGATTCAGACTTTCATACAAAAACTACTGATGATGAACTACAGAGCACGATACATTAAAACTAAAGAGACCAACAAACAGGATCAAACACAACAAACAGACAACGACTTCTCTGAAGAAGAGAGTGATATTTTTGATGATGTTTTCGGAAACCTCTCTCCGTCAGACAAAGCATCAAGTCAGTCTGACCCTGTTCACCCGATGGATGTTCAGATGGCCGTGTTTCATTGTGCTGATGGTTTTCTGAAGCAGCTGATGGTGACTAAACTGTCCCAGTGTCAGTACGCTCTGCCTCTGCTTGTTCCTGATCCATTCACACGGCAGATTGAGTTTCCTCTCTGGACATTCAGACAACTCAAGAAGAGCTGGAAGATGAGAAACAACAATGAAATCATCACTCAAACCCAGCCGATCTACAAGGCAGAAACTCCAATGGTGTGTTTCTTCAGGTTTGGCTCTGTGTCTTCATCCAAGTCTCAGCTGATGAATGATCTGATCAATGAGAAACACAACACGTTCTTCCACAGGAACTGCCCAGGCAGCACCACATCCAGAGTCCTGATGGATGGAGTGGTGGAGATCGCCTGGTTCTGTCCCTCTGGAACATATGATGATAAATTCACTGACTGTGTTGCCTTCTGTAATCTACACGGTGATGCAGGAAAACATGAGAAACAGCTGCAGATCCTCACTGAAATGGCCTCAGTCAATGTTGTTCTTCTACCACGAACGGACAAGTATGACAGAAATGCATCAATAATTAAAAACCTCTACAAAGACAAAAAACTACTCATTTGTCTTTTTCTTGAGGATAAATCTACTGTAATTGAGATGAAGAAAAGGAAATTCATAATTGGTCTGAAAGACAGAAGTCAGTCAGATGTATCTGAAGAACTCAGAAAAGCTATAAACACTTGTCTCTTAGAATCGTCTTCCACTTTCAGACTTGAAGATGTGTCCAAACCCTCAGATATCAGAGTAGATGAGGAAGATGATGATGACTGCAGGAGAGGAAGAGAAGCAGCACAGCAGATAATGAGTCTACTGGGGAACAAAGATCTGACAAAAATCAAAGAATCATTTCTGCCTCATCAGAAACTGTGGCATCAGTGGTGTCAGAAGAACAAAGAACTACATCGACCTCAAGGAGATAAGACAGAAAGGGAAATAAGAAGAAAAAACACAGAAATTCGTCACCAACAGCATGAATTTCACATCAGTGACTTCATAAAGCGCTTCATTAAAGAAATTAACTTGTATGATCAACATCAGAAGATGTTTTTTCTCAAATGGCTCAAAATTCTCCTGGATGAGCATACATCAGCTGATCTTTCTGCTCTACACCACAAGTATGATGTAAAGTGGTCAACAGTCTTAAAACTGAAAGAGAATCGTGATAAGTTTCAGTATCTCAAAACTGAACAAACTGAACTTGAGACAATATCTGAGGAACTTCAGGCTGCAGCCTTTGGTTTGGAGCACATCATGAGGGAAATTGGTCAAATCTATGAATCATGTGAATCTGTGGAGAAGAACAAGAAAGACCTGAAAGACTTCTCTTCTCTCCCGAGTCTTGCAGCAGAGATGATGATCTCTGGATCTCCACTGGAGCTGATGGATGGAGACGCTGCTCATGTTCCTGTGATCTGGATCTCTGCTGTTCTAGATCAACTCGTCCAGAAACTGGGAGACCAGAGAGTCTTTGTGCTGTCAGTTTTAGGGCTTCAGAGCTCTGGGAAATCCACCATGCTGAACGCCATGTTTGGACTCCAGTTCGCGGTCAGTGCTGGCAGGTGCACCAGAGGAGCTTTCATGCAGCTGGTCAGAGTCTCAGACGAGATGAAAACACAGATCAAATTTGACTATATTCTGGTTGTTGACACTGAGGGTCTTCATGCTCCAGAACTGGCTGGAAGATCAACAAGAGATCATGACAATGAATTGGCCACATTTGTTGTTGGTATTGCAAATCTAACGCTGATCAACATCCTTGGAGAAAACCTTGCTGAGATGCAGGACATTCTTCAGATTGTTGTTCAGGCCTTCATGAGGATGAAGAAGGTCAGACTGAATCCCAGCTGTGTGTTTGTGCATCAGAATATTTCAGACATCACAGCTAGAGAGAAAAACATGGAGGGAAGGAGACGACTGCAGGAGAAACTGGATGAAATTACAAAACTCGCAGCTGAAGAGGAAGGCTGTGATGCAGAACGTTTCAGTGATGTCATTAAATTTGATGTTCAGAAAGACGTGAAGTATTTTGCTCAGCTCTGGGAGGGCAGCCCACCCATGGCACCGCCAAACCCAAACTACTGTGAGAACATTCAAGAACTAAAGAAAACTATTATATCTCATGCTTCAAAATCACATGAAATGAGTCTGACACATCTCAAAGATCATATAAAAAATCTCTGGGAGGCTTTACTGAAGGAACAATTTGTCTTCAGCTTCAGAAATTCTCTGGAGACTGCAGCCAACAGGAAACTGGAGAATGAATACAGCAAGTGGTCCAGGAGTCTCCGCAGAGCCATGCTGGACATAGAGAACAAACTCTACATCAACATAGAAAACGAAACAATTAATGAGGTTTCAGAAAGTGATCTTCAAGAAAAACTAGGAGTGAAAAGTGAAGAAGTAGAAGAATCAATGTCAGAATTTTTTGAGAAAGACGCATATGCAGAAATACTGATTCAGTGGAAAACATCCTTTGAAACCAAAATCAAAGATCTTCAGGGAAACATTGTGAGAGAGACAAAAGGGAAATTAAATGAGATTCTTCAACATCGAGACCTTAAGAAAAAGAATGAAGAGAGGAAACAACTTGAAAACACTCTCGTTGAAAAGAGCAAAGAACTTGCCTTAAAACTCAAAGACAAAGCAAATGATGAAGAAACACTGAAGAAGGAGTTTGGCTTGATTTGGGAAAACAGTGTGAAGAAGATCATCACAGATACTGACGTACTGAATGATGTGACACAGGTTCTCAGTTGCTGCAAACAGGGCAACCAGTACAACAATATTCTTGCTGTCCCAAATTACTCTGAATATGTCATTTTCAGAAAGTCTTCAAAAAATTGCACTAAACGAGATGTAAAGGAGTCAACTCTTACTCCAGAAGATGAAGCCCAAATAAAATCATTTGTCAAAGATGTTGTTCAGAAGACAGACACAATGATTCAGTCATTTAAGATTTCAGAGAAGGGCTACAACATCAGCTACATTCAACAACTCACAGATTACATCAGGAAGAGTGTAATAGAACATCAGAAAAAATGTGAGAAATATGAATTTCAGGAAGAATTCTTTGTGGATTTGGTTTATTTCATCTGTAACAGAGCAAAAGCGATTTTTATTCACCAACACAGACTGTTCAGGGAAGCCAATGATCCCGATCTCTATACTGCGAAGAAGAGAGAGGAGTACTATAGTATCTTCCAGAAACACTGTCATGGAGCAACATCAGCTGCTATTTTTGGAGAAATCATCTGTCAGAAACTGAAAGAGCTCATTGAGCAGAGTGTCTACAAGAAGACTGCCAGAGATCTGACATACGAAATTATGAAAAACTGTGAATCACTGAATGGAAACAAATCAAATCTGGAGAAACACATCCTGAAGACACTGGCAGAAGAGGAGGATTTTGACAAATACATGAACTACATTAAAACTCCCCGAGATCACTTCAAGAGTTTCATCAGAGATGAAGTCAGTCAGTACATCACTGATAAGTTCAGTGTCAGTGTTTTACCCAAGATGAAGAAGAATATTAAACTCCTGCAGCAGAAGATCATGAAAGCAGCTCATGAATCTACTAAACATGTTCAAGTGAAGAGAGGAGATGTTGGTTTGTGGTTGAAGAGTTTCACACAGCAGTTCTCAGATGAGCTGATCTTCTCTGAAAAACACCTCAGTGAAGTCAAACATGATGATGTTGAGGATTTCAAACTGCTTGAAGAGGTGATAAGAGATGAACTTCCTGCTATAGTGTCTGACATCAGCTGTAGATTCAACACAAAGACATTTGCAAAAAAGCTGGACTGTAAGTTCAGACCAGATGAGCTTCTGATTGATCACCTCTGTCAGTGGTGTTGGGTTCAGTGTCCGTTCTGTGGAGCCACCTGCACCAACACCATAGAAAACCACGGTGGAGATCACAGTGCTCCTTTACACAGAGTGACTGGAATTGATGGACAGCATTTCACAGGCACAGTGAATCTCTGTGCTAATATTTGCACAAATTTAGTGGCAAGTGATCTTACTTTGAAATCACCCTATGGATCGTTCAGTTTGAGAGAATACAGAAGAGCAGGAGGAGTTTATGCAGACTGGAGCATCACCCCTGACCTCTCTGAACTGCCCTACTGGAAGTGGTTTGTGTGCAGATTCCAGAAAGATCTGGAAAAATACTACAATAAAACATTTGGTGGACGGGGACGGATCTCATATGAATGGAGAGCATACTCAAAACAGTATGCTATTGACAGTTTACATCAACTTTACCTGGGCAGTTGACAGAGAACGGAGACTCTCAGATTCACCTCACATCACAGTCAAAGATGACTTTCTATTACATTCTCAGATGAGCAAAGCTCATACACTAGAAGAGGATAAAAGAAGAAAAAAACAATTCAGTAAACAATACTGTGAAATTATCAAAACAACATATTTCTGAACACAGGCCTAATTAATAAAACTAAACATTTATAATCAAAACTGCTTAATCTCAATTATCATTCAAAAAAGACATTAATAATAGATGACTGATATATAATAAACGTGAATATGTAAACATGAGGCGACATTGCTAAAGCTCAATGCTTGTAATCAGATAGTTGGAGCAATGTTAAAATCTACGACCTGTTGATCTGACCTATATGCAAATCAATGGTAAAAAAGAAAAAAGCAAATTGATTCAGAATGCAGCATCACGCCTGATCTTCAACAAGCCTAAAGGGGCCCACGTCACTTCAGCTCCCTCCTATTTCCACTCACTCTTACGGATCTACATCCCCTTCAGAGATCTACAAGTGAGTGATGCCTAGTGGTACCATCACAGAGAGGCACAAAATCACTTTCCAGAACATTTTCATTCATTATTCTTTACTGCTGGAATGATCTTCCCACCCTTATTCAGAATGCAGTATCCCTGACAATATTCAAGAGACTTGAATTCTCCTCTCTTCCATCAACATTCAACTGCATCCTATTTAAAAAAGGCTTTCACATTTCCTTAATCCCTCCCTGTACTAATCCGAAAGATGTCTGAAACTTTCTATTACTATCTGCCTCTTTATGATGATTTTCTTGTTGTTACATTCCTCAGTTGTAAATTTAAATCCAGTACTTCACTCAATACAAATAATGTCAACATCAGTCAAGACACAATAAATGTATTTGTTAAAAAGACCCTGTCAAATGTCCTTTTACACTTATTTTACATGTATTTGTTACATGCCCCTTTTTAAATCCAGAGGTAGGAAGAGGTGTGTAACTAGGATAGTGGGGAGAGAATGAGAGAACTGCCGTCTTCTATTAAAACTTTGAATTCTAATTAAATTCAAGTGACTAACATCTAAAATTACTATTGCAATTTGTATTTTATAATCATGTTAGTTGTGCTTGCTTGCTCTAGACAAAATGTGTAGTTTATTCAGTCTTTTCCTGTACAATTTGCTAACATCCGTAATAGACAGAAATTGAAAGGACTCCGATGAAGTGCCTACTGCACAATTCATTCATGAGTTTGATCTATCCTGGCCGTAGATTTGTGGTAACAAAAGCCTCCTCACAATTTACTGGTTATAATGATTTCAGCAGAGTCTAAATAAATCAAGAAATAATATTTATTTTGCCAGGCACAATAAAACAATTTAAATTTAAGAAGAATACATTAAATCAATAAAGTGAATACATCAATTAAAGAAGAATGGGTAACACTTTACATTAAGGTTCCCTTTATAAAGTGTTTATAAAGGTGTTCATGAATGACTAATAACTCATTTACAAATGAATTATAAATCATTGATAAGCCGTTATAAATGCATGAATAAAAAAGTTGATTTTAATGCAATACCTGCCAAATAGTGAGCCATTTTTAATTCACATGTTATAAAGGCTTAATAAATATAATGTAAAATGTAAAAACATGTGTGTACACAATACTTGTCAATTGTACCAAATGATTAATTTAAATGTAAGTACATAGTAGTTAAGGCCACCTAATATAAACTGGGACTAAAACTGATAAGGGACATAAAAGCACAACAATGACTTCACGAGATATTAATAATGAAAATTTGAAATCCTATATTAGTTACTTGTGAATTTTAATGTAAATTGAACACCTGTGAACAATTTATTATTGATCTATAAACATTAGGTTCGTGCCGTTCTAGTTAACCTTAATGTAATGCACACCTGTGAACCATTTATTAATGTGAGTTTATAAACATTAGTAACCTGTCAATAGTGAACTTTAATGTAATCGTGAACATCTGTGAACCCATTTAGTTCATGAGTTATAAACATATACCCGCAAAGTGAACCTTATGTAAGTGTCATCTGTGAACCATTTATAATGAGTTATAAACACTTTAGTAACCCTCAAGTGACTTAAGTGTAGTCATCTGGTGAACCATTTATTAATGATTATAAACTTAGTAACCTGTCAAAGTGAACCTTATGTGAGTGACACCCTGTGAACCATTTTATTAATGAGTATAACATTATTACCGCCGTCACAGTGAACTTTTAATGTAAAGTTAACATCTGTGAACCATTTATTAATGAGTTATAAACATTAGTAACCTGTCAAAGTGAACTTTAATGTAAAGTGAACATCTGTGAACCATTTATTAATGAGTTATAAACATTAGTAACCTGTCAAAGTGAACCTTAATGTGAAGTGAACACCTGTGAACCATTTATTAATGAGTTTCAAACATTAGTAACCTGTGAAAGTGAACCTCAATGTAAAGTGAACACCTGTGAACCAATTATTAATGAATTATAAACGTTAGTAACCTGTGAAAGTGAACCTTAAAGTGAACACCTGTGAACCATTTATTAATGAATTACAAACATTAGTAACCTGTCAAAGTGAACCTAATTGGAAAGTTGAACACCTGGACCCAGTTAACGTTAATAACTTGTGAAAGTGAACTTTAATGTAAAGTGGACACCTGTGAACAATTTATTAATGAGTTACAATCGTTAGAAACCTGTCAAAGTAAACTTGAATGTAAAGTGGACACACTAATCATTAATGTATTTATTTATTATTGTGCGCACACACAAAAAGTTAGTATTTTCTGGTGAAATGTATTGTTATTGTTGTTGCACTATATCAGTAAACAACTTTAAACTTGAAACAAACCAGATTTGTTACATGCACTACAAACATTACGAGATAACTGCCCACAAAAAATAAATGCTTATAACAGTTCAACTCACATTAAAACAATTCAGAAACACAATCCAGTATATCCCACCAAGATTATACCACGCATCACATCTACAAACAAGAACCATATTACTGTGATAAATGCCAGCTCACCACGTAAAGGCACCTAAATATTTATTAATTTTGTCTAATGTAACATTTTGAAATAATCATGAAATCAAGACTGATGAGCTCTGTTGCGAAAAATTGTAATTCTCACTAGTGTTTACTGACTTTACGGGTAAGGCTAACTGTGGGGTGACATTGCAGGAGTTATGTTTTTTCCAAGTGGTTATGTGGTTTTTTATGGTGCTATTTCCTACACCTTCTTCCCGTATTGTATTTATTCTCAGGTTAGGTACAGTACGTCAAATCTGTCCTATCTCATAAGACATCTGATTCATACTTACCAAACAGGTCACATAAGAACTTCTCCGTGGCTGTTCTTCTGCTATAAATTAATGTCCAGGGGAGGGCAGACTTCTTTTTTATAGTGGCAAATACCAGTCAGTTTATTTATTAGCAATTAGTAACAAGCAAGTACAAATTGGTTCAAAATCACGTTGGATGTTTGTACACGCGCTGTACGGGGGCATCTCTGCCGGTGCATCCTTGGCTAGTTACATATCAGTTCAGATCGGCGGCGAGGCGTCTAAAAGGGTAAAGAACTATGTTTCTATCTCGCTCAGTACTTGCAAATTTTGCGTTTGACACCCCTGTCGTTTTTTAGCATTAAAGATAAAGGTGTAAAATTTTTTTGTAGTAAATCATTACACAAGCCACGCACCTTTGTAAACTCAACAAACCCTAGGCTTAAAGTTCTCCGGCACCATTGCCATATCTCCGGCGTGCGCGTTTGGCTGCGGAAAAAAGTCGTCCTACATTTAAAAATATCACGTTTGATATCACGTTTGAGTTAATGAGTTCGCCTACCAATGTATGAGATGAACACAGCTTTCACTCTCAACCAAACATTACTAGCCAATCAGAAGTTTTTACTCTTATAAACACGAGACGCGCATTTAGCTGATGAATTGGGAAAGAAGCCGTGGTCTTGACGTGACACATTGAAAAAAGCTGCGAGGCGCAATGGTCAAAGATTTGCATCTAGCGTCATATTTACATAGAAAAGCTATTTAAAAAGCAGCGGAGATTTGTAAACAGCTCAGAGTAATCAAGTCATCTCCATATGAATGATATGATTGCCAGAACGAATTTACCGGGATTTGTGAAAGGGTCATAGGGTCATGTTCACACATGATCTCTTAATGGTAACTTCCCGGTAATTTACCAGTAAATCATATGTATAGGCATATTACATTATGTATTTAACTGTGTTGTTCAATAAAACCATGTACTTGGTTTTGATACTTTATTTGAGCCAATTATTATTGCCTAATCGTTAGTTTATATATAAATAGTCACATTAAAGCCTGTTTTTCCACTTAGTTCTATTTGTATTACTAAAAAAACATCAGATTACTCCCTTGTCAAAATAATCAGTAGACTTCTTGATTAGCAAAATAATCATTAGTTAAGCACTAGATTAGTTAACTCATCCTCAATACAACGCCATTGTTTTTAATTTGGTGATTAAAATTTTATAAATGACAAAAATTTTCTTAAATTATTAAAACATTGTCTCGTTCTATTGAACCAAGTATCTGCATTTTGTCTCACATTGTGAGCTAAGTGTATTGTCACACCCCAAGTGTCTATGAGCGTGATACAGCTCATAATTTTCCAAGTGTATGATATAGCCTAGCTTTCATTCTTCAGGTCAAACATATATTCATGTAAATTAAAAAATCAGTTTGAATAAGGAAAGCTTTAACTTTGCCATAGTATCCTTTCAAATGTTAAAGTTGCCACAGTCACTGCATTCTTTGCATGTGCTGCACTTTTATTTGTACCATTTTGTTTTATTTGTTTATTTATTAGAATTTGAAAGATAATAATAATATTGATTGATAAGTGAGATCTGATTTCAGTCCTTGAAAACCAAAAAAGTAGTGAAAGTCCTGGAAAGTCCTGAATTTTCTTTTGCAGTACATCTCTTAATAATAAGGTGCTCAAAGGTTCTTCTGTATCCCATAGGAGTAGAACCTTTTTGGTTCCACAAGACCATTCAGTCAAAGCTGATTCTTTGTAAAGAACCATCTCTTTCAGTACCTTTTTTATATCCTGAGACCTTCTTGCCCACAAAGAACTTTTGTGAACAGAAAGATTCTTCAGCGTTAGGTTTCTTTAATGGAACCATTTTAGACAAAAGGTTATTTCATGCATCGTGAAGCACCTTTATTTTAAGCGAGTGTAGCTGACGACCCTGTTTTCAGTTACCAGTTCTTGGCCCATTTTATGGTTTTGTTGTTGTTGATTTTGAACTGAACTGTATGTTTCTGTAGTAAACTGTCTTGTATATCCCTTTTATATTATTTCCTAGCATTTAAATTACTAGTTATTTCTTTGAACACGAGCCAATTTCAGAATGTCCTTTTTTAGATTGTAGGTCATCTGAGACCCCTGTCAAGGACAACAGTGCTGAACTCTGCAAAACTGAGTATCATAGCATCCTAAATTGTTACATGTGGTTTGCACCAGATTGTAGTGAGTCACCTTTCTTTGGATTGCTATGTCAAATATCCTCCTTAACTGTAGTCTGAGTCCTGTCGCGGGCTAATGGCAGGGACAAGATTACGTACAGTTAGGTTGTCAAAAAAATAAATTTTCCACGATTTTCGCCTTTGCCCCAATAATCCTGTCCATGCTGTTGACGGGCTGACGCAGATGTGAGACGTGGGGATCCACTGCAAAGCTTTATTAAAATAATGGACACTGGTAAGAAGATGGCAAGTGCATCAATACTGCTCAACAGTGGTATAGGAGGTCAATACGCAGTTATCCTACGGCGAGCGTGGGTCTACAATCGGAGCGAACAGAAATCACAAGGCGAGACTAGAGGATAAATCCAAGGAAAGACAGCAAAGATCAGTGAAAACCAAGAAAACATCGACGAGGCAACTAGCAATACGCAGGGTTAACCAACAGGCTCCGTGGTGTAGCTATCAACCCGATAAACGGAAAGATATGTCAACATGACACAGAACAAAAAGTGTTGAAAGACAGACCACAAAACAATACTTACATGACATTTGACATCATAATACCACAAAAATAACAAAGATTAACATATTCAATAAATGTCCACTGACATTACTGTTGTTATACCTGCTAGTTCTTCCTCAATCTGCGTTGCAACTGCAACCTCTTCATACACTGTATGTCCATCTAACTCTTGGTCCACAACTGTTGCAACTGCCACCTCGTGCTCCTTAGAAAGTGCAGGTACTTCACCCTCATTTGAATCTTCAGTTACTTCTCTCACCATTGAGACTGAAGCTACTTCTTGCTGTACAGAGTGTCACGGCGCGGTCAGGAAAGCACACTTTAGACTCTAAGTGACTTACGTCGTTGGGTAAACAAAGGGTCTGGGTCCAAATGCAGGTTTATTTGACTGCAGGGGAAAAACAAAGTCAAAAAAGAAAACAAACAGAGCTAAGACTCTGACACACAGGCTAGAACAGAAAATGGAATCTGATGCAATACGGCCACTTCTGGCTTGCATCAGTCCACAATACCGCAATCACAACCCGTAGTACAACTACACACAATCATTAATAATCCACCCAGAGTGGCATGGGGAAGGCGCATAAATAGCACTCAGGATCGGCCACAGCTGTGTGTGAGTGAGTGTGTGCACAGGTGTGTGGAGTCAAGGTAATGGAAATGGAGTCCGGGAGGATGGGAAATGGCGACCTCTGGTGGTGAGAGGGAGAACACCAGACGCCAGACCCTGACACAGAGCCTGCACCGGGTGCTTCTTCCTGAATGGACGCTGTAGATGTATCAACTGCTGTTTTCTCTAGAGAAACAACAATGTTGTTTTGTATTTTTATTTAGCATTTTTCCATGCTCAACAGGTGCTCTTCCACATCTTGACTGTCCGCAAGTAAGTGCAGAAGTTTCTCATCATCCAGATACCGTTTCAGCACACTGTTTGACAAGCGGACATCTTCTTCACCAAAACTGCCTGCTAGGGATACTTTCCCTTTTACAATGCATTCATAATTGTGACACTTTACTGAACTAAGAGCTGATCGGACAGAGAGGGAGCTCAGCGTAATTTATGGACTCAAAGTTTGGAGAAACAAACTACATGGTAGTGTTATCACAAATATCTATATTTTGATATCGATACTGAAATACCTGACACGGTTCCATTACTCATTTTCCACAGTATCTACCGTATATACACTGATTATACCTGCTAGTTCTTCCTCAATCTGCGTTGCAACTGCAACCTCTTCGTACACTGTATCTCCATCTAACTCTTGGTCCACAACTGTTGCAACTGCCACCTCGTGCTCCTTAGAAAGTGCAGGTACTTCACCCTCATTTGAATCTTCAGTTACTTCTCTCACCATTGAGACTGAAGCTACTTCTTGCTGTACAGAGTGTCACGGCGCGGTCAGGAAAGCACACCGTGTAAACAAAGGGTCTGGGTCCAAATGCAGGTTTATTTGACTGCAGGGGAAAATAAAGGTAAAAAACAGAAAACAAACAGATCTAAGAATCTGAGACAGGCTTGGACAGCAGATGGACTCTGATGCAATACGGCCACTTCTGGCTTGCATCAGTCCACAATACCGCAATCACAACCCGTAGTACAACTACACACCACTCTAATATCCACCCAGATTGCATGGGGAAGGCGCGTAAATAGCCCTCAGGATGGGCCACAGCTGTGTGTGAGTGAGTGTGTGCACAGGTGTGTGGAGTCAAGGTAATGGAAATGGAGTCCGGGAGGATGGGAAATGGCGACCTCTGGTGGTGAGAGGGAGAACACCAGACGCCAGACCCCTGACAGAGCCTGCACCGGGTGCTTCTTCCTGGATGGACGCTGTAGATGTATCAACTGCTGTTTTCTCTAGAGAAACAACAATGTTGTTTTGTATTTTTATTTAGCATTTTTCCATGCTCAACAGGTGCTCTTCCACATCTTGACTGTCCGCAAGTAAGTGCAGAAGTTTCTCATCATCCAGATACCGTTTCAGCACACTGTTTGACAAGCGGACATCTTCTTCACCAAAACTGCCTGCTAGGGATACTTTCCCTTTTACAATGCATTCATAATTGTGACACTTTACTGAACTAAGAGCTGATCGGACAGAGAGGGAGCTCAGCGTAATTTATGGACTCAAAGTTTGGAGAAACAAACTACATGGTAGTGTTATCACAAATATCTATATTTTGATATCGATACTGAAATACCTGACACGGTTCCATTACTCATTTTCCACAGTATCTACCGTATATACACTGATACAAGCTGCGTCTCGCTCTCTCCGACAGTGAGTTTGACACGCATCCGCCTCCTGTCGATTACAGAGTCTGAATGTCCACGCGGGAGATTGAATTTGGTTTCCATAAACATGTGCCACCCCTGATGAAACCTCGATAGCAGACGCCTGGTACGTTTTCGAGCACACCTAACTTAACACAGATGACATTTTTCACCATTCTGTGGTGCAAACATTCTGTGCTATCCAGATTGAACACTTGAGAACCGCCTAGACAAAACAAACCTCTGTGTGGAGGCTATAAGCGGTAACATTTTTTCAGTCAGAGTATGTTAATGGAGTGGAGCGGCAACAATTTCCTTCCGCTCTGCATTCAGTGATCATTCTGCTCTAGTTTTGCTCCGGTTTGACCATCCGGTTTAGAAATGCAGTGGGTTTGCAATTTGTCTGTAAAGTAATGCAAAGACTCAAGGCACTTGCTTTTTCTTGGTAAATAAAGTGCATCTTCACCTGTCAGAGTTCAGAGGTTTAGTACTAACATTTAGATTTTTCTTAAACAAAAATTCATTCTGGGATAGTATGAATTCATGAACAATTATTAATTTAGCATTTGGACACAGAAAATGGGTACAGTTTCTTATTTTACATGTTTCATGTTGTTTGAGATATCTTTCCTAATGTTTCTATAATTTTTCAACATTTTTATTTTTTGTAATGTTACTTGAGTAATTAGAGTCCAATAAGATTTTTGTTTACTGATTTTAAGCTTTTTGTCATTTTATTCTGCAAATTATTAGCATATACAGTATATTGCTTTTTTGTATGCTTTGGAAATAAATTGCTAACTTTAAATTCACTGTGTACATTTGTAATCTGTAAAACAGAACATGTAAAACATGGTCACAGTCAGATGTGTTTTTTTGTTTTTGTTCCGTTTTTGTGGCCACCCCAATAAAATCACTGGGTCTTACCTGGCCACGCCGCGAAAATAAGTTCTGGCTACGCCTCCTGTAAATATATAGTATATATATATATATATATATATATTATATAATTATATTATTAGAATGCTTTAGTTGTCGTATTATCATAGGTTGATGGGGCTCAGCTGAGAGTCAGCTGATGCGAGCTTGACTAATGTGACTTGCCAGAACTAACGCTACGCTTGATATCATTTCTTATTGTATATCATTTTAGATGATATCTTTCGTCATGTTCTCTGTTTTTCTTTGGTCTTATATTTCTTTGCAGACCCCAGGAAGAGTAGCAACAACTCGGTAGAAGCTAATGGGGACGTCAATACCGTATAAGAATAAAGAATACGAGAGACATGAATGAAGCACCAACCTAAAATACCTGGATGAGTGGAATGTAATTCACCGTTGCAAACAAAGATTGTTATCAAGGAATAACACACTGGCTGGCTAATCAGAATCAAAATTTTGGTATCAGAGCATTTTAATGAGAACCAGTATGAGTACCACATGAGTGTAATACTGGGTGCATTACCCAATGTCAGTATCGGTATCAGTGCATCTCTAGTTCAGAATATTACTTCTCCAAACTGTGCCCTATTGCTTAAAAAAAAAAACTATAGCTATTGTCAACTACAAACCTGAGCTAATTTGATGAGCTCATATTAAGAAATGAATGCGGCAGAAAATAAAACATTGCTTAAAATTCATTATTTGTAGATAATATGCGATTAGAAAATAAAGTGCAAAATACATGTCAAATAAACTATTATGCAGTGATCTCAACAGGCCTAGTGCACAATGTTGACATTGCAATTTACATGTTTGGTTATAAATACTAAATTAATATGTTTAATGTAAAATAAAGTGTAACATACCAGATTTTGCTGCACTGACTTTCTGTCTGAGGGGTGTCAACTTCCTTCCAAGTTGCCTTAACAGCACCTCAAAGCGGAAAATCCCACTGTTGATCACCTTTTTAGCGGTTGTGACTTCTTTGAGAGTTTGGCCTTTCGAAGAAAAAAATAAATTATACAACTTGACACCCAGATACACTGGGTGGTCACTGCAAAGACAGAGAGACTCTCCACCCAGCTGTGTAAAGAGAAGAGAGTAATTTGCAAAAGGATTATAACAGTGTAAGTGGTAACTGAACAATAACCATAAACTGGGGCTTTCAACAAAAATTCTGTGCATGTAATCAAAAAATCACTTGTCTCTGAGCTTGCTTCGATAATTGGCACCCAAGATCAACCTTCTTTTGGTTGACACATTACACATTTTTTATGATTTTTTTATTATGAAAAATAGTGAATAACTTCAATTATTTTCCATAATAGTATAACCAGCAGGAGAGCAGTGATGTGTAAACTGAATTTGGGGAAAGTACAATGTGTTACAGTGAAGTTATTAACTATTTTGTCCAATAACAATGAAAAATTGTATCAAGCAATTAGTCTCCACAAAATAAGTGTTGCGTATAACCTGTTGTGTATACCAGCAGGAGAGTCATTATGTGTACACTGAACATTTGGGGAAAGTGCATGTGTTTACAGTGAAGTGACTAACTTTTTTTCATATAATAATCACATCAAAATGTGTAAAGCAGTTAAGTTCCAAAATAAGTGCTTGTAGTTATAACCAGCAGAGAGCAGTGATGTGTTGAATAGCCGAATTTGGTGAAAGTACAGCGTGTTACAGTGACGTTATTAATTATTTTTCATAATAAAAATGAATAAAAAATGTGTTAAAGCAATTATTTTCCAAAATAAGTGTTGTAGTATAACCAGCAGGAGAGCAGTGATGTGTAAACTGAATTTGGTGAAAGTGCAGTGTGTTACAGTGACTATTTACAGTGACTATATTAACTATTTTTCATAATAAAAAATAATTTGAAACCTGTCACCAGCCAGTAACCTTCCTCAACAGCCAACGAATCAGGGATGGCGTGGTAACCAACGCACTCATAGCTACTTGGCTAATGACGCTCCAAGGATGGGACGTCGAGGCAAGATATGCCCAAAACCAAGAGCCTCTCTACGGAAACAGCGACAGCCTGCCAGAACGTTCAACGGACACGCTGCCAACACAGCAACAGAAACCCCAAAGAACCTTCACCGCCACAACCCGAAAACACGGTGCTTGATTCTGCAGGATAGAGCATGGGTGGTGTGAAGGGATGCCACTCGCATAGCTGTTCGATGCGCTGCTCCCTACAATCATACCGGGCAACTTGAAAGCCTAGCGGAGTGGTCACCCAATAACCCTTGCCCGCCGCAACATTCTAATTAGGCCCTCATGCTCATCCGCAATATGCAGAAATAGGCGCCAGCCCTCCATCACCCTACAAGTTGCTGCTCATCCACACACCTCAAGAACCCTCATCTCTACCGACTCGACTACGCCCGCTAATCCTTTCACATGCCATTCTAGCTGGATCGAAACAGAATGGATCAAGACATGCCTAACCAAGCCTGTCAAACATCGGAACTCTTCCAAGCTGCGTTGCAATTGTTGCTGAACATGAACATGACTCTTATAATTTATTTGTGGAAAAAGCTTCAAGGCACTCGCGTCAACCAAGCGAACAAGACAAAGATCTCAATTGACCAACGGAGCGCCACCGGCCTCCAAAGCAGTTGCATTACACAGAGTAGGTCCTGGCCCATTTTCCTGCCCTCCCAACCAAACCCATACAGTAGTCTGCCATTACCCGTCGCCGCCAGCACGTCAGCTGGCGCGTGCCAAAACCCCCGCTACTCCCACTTTGACACTCACCTCAATTCGCCACTGCTGAGTCATTCCTCAGCACTCACCAATACACCACCCACCTCCAAGCTTCGGATCACACTTGCGTCCTCACATATGTCCCTGAGTCCCTCACTGCGCCAAAGCTCGTAGTCACTCAGGGCCAAAGGGGGGATAATTCTTACACACGCCCACAATTCACCATGCGCTGGACACCATGGCACCAAGGCCACCTACGAAACGCTCAAGCGAGTAGCATACTGGCCTGGCATGCAGCAGGACGTGGTGGAGTACGTAAAAGGATGCCTGGTGTTTTGCCAGTTCCAACCGGCAAATCCAAATCACCGAGCACCACTGCAACGGAAAGGAATGACCTTCCCATGGTCGGACCTCCAAATAGATTGGGTAGGACACCTACCACGGTCAACACGGGGTAACAAATACTTCCTCACTGTGGTTCCTCAAGTGGGTAGAGTGTCTCCCAGCTCCCAATGATACAGCAGAAACGACAGCCTGCCTTTTGATGAACCACATCTTCTCAAGGTTCGGACTGCCCTCAAGGGTCAACTCTGACCGAGGAACCCACTTCACCGCCGAAGTCATGAAGGAAGTGTGGAAACTCCTGGGTATACAGACCAAGCTCCATATAAGCCATCACCCAATTTCCTCAGGTCAAGTGGAACGAGTCAACAGGACAGTGGTCAGCATGTTGAAGTATGTGTCCGCCAATCAAAAGGGTTGGTATATTAAGCTTCCTCTGGTACTGATGGCCATCAATGCCACCCCTCACCGTTCTACCGGAGTGCCCCCGTTCGAGATGATGACGGGGCGACAAATGACACTACCGTTACACCTGCTGTACCAACCTGGTGACCTGAACCTCGTCACCGCCTATACCACTCACCAGTACCTGGAAGAGTTGCATCAACACCTGAGAACAACTTTCGCCTTCGCGCAAGAGGTACTCCACTAAAAGCAGGAGAAAGTGACCAAGGTCGAAAAGCCTACTATGACCAAAAGGCCTCTCACCAGGAGCTCAACATCAGAGACAAAGTGTGGTACTGCAGCTTCGGCCAACCAAGGCAGAATGCTCCCCATCGCCTGTCAAAGAAATTCCTACCTCACTGGACAGGACCCCATGAGATTGTGGACAAGCTCTCACCTGTTGCCTATCGAATAAAAATCAGACCAGGGTGCAGCGAGCCAGTCCTTCGATGGGTCCATTCAAACCAGATAAAGAGGCACCAGGGCTCCAACCGACAGGAAAAGGGGGAAGATCAAACCAACTGACACAGACCGACAATCCCATACTCTACACCACACTAACATAACTTCTGTCATTCTAGGAAGACATATAGCTACCTTTCTTAAACACAACACCTACACACTCTCCTCCGCCGCACTGCTAGGACCAACCTCTAGTAGAGAGGAGGTACTCCACACCTGTGACACTCGTTTGCTGTCTCACCTCCTCAGGTGTCACCTTGTATTTCGTTGTAACTCTTATGGTTTTTTTTTTTCTCTTGTGTTTTTAGTTCCCCCCTCACTACATTTCCTTTCCCCTCTAGTCCCCCATCAGGGAACTCACTTAACTCACCTGTAAAATCACAGTCCCCGAATTAGTAGTAGACTCTTTCACCAAAAAAAAAGTCTATCGTTGACCAAATTGAGGCAACCCAAGCCGAAGTCGTCTGAAACCGATGGGTAGTCAACACCCCAGCGCGCACAGCTACCCTCACCTACGATCGACACGACACTGACACGTGTATTATTCTGCCCAACCAAACTCTATGGATCACTGTCCCTAAGGGCTCGATCCTCCGTATTGACGTTTTAACATTGTATCACCTTACCGACGATGAGTATCAGAGCCGAACCGAACTCTTTCGACCCGCAATATCAACAAAACTGCATTCCTTCGTCCTCGATCCAGAATCGGAAGAAAGGATCAAGGAGGAAGTAA
>JADLZN010000697.1:0-46237 GCA_018155175.1 Sinocyclocheilus anophthalmus
AACTAAGTCATTATTACGAGAAAATAATTCATTATTACGAGAAACTAAGTCATTTTATCGAGAAACCCCCATTATTCTGGAGAAACCAAGTCCTTTTATTATAAAACTACGTTCATTATTAGAGATACTAAGTCATTATTATGAGAAACTAAGTCTTTATTATGAGAAAGTAAGTCATTATTATGATAAAGTAAGTCATTATTATGAGAAACTGTCATTATTACGAGAAAATAAGTCATTATTACGAGAAAATAAGTCATAATAATGAGAAACTAAGTCCTTATTACGAGAAACTAAGTCATTATTATGAGCAACTAAGTCATTATTACGATAAACTAGGCGTCTTTTACAGAAGTTTCTCAATATTGATGCCGGTTTCTCATATTATAGAAACTAATTCTTAATTAGGATAAAATACTTCTTTTTAATTATAAATACGGCCTTATGATGAAAAAATGTCATTATTAAAACAGAAAATAAGTCATTTACGAGAAAATAAAGTCCTGTATTACAGAGAAACTAGGTTTTATTACGAGAAAAAATCCTTATTACAGAACTAGGTCATTATTACAAAAACAACGGCCATTATTATTAGAAACTAAGTCATTATTATGAGAAAATAAGTCTTTATTATGAGAAACTAAGTCTTTATTATGAGAAAATAAGTCATTATTATTAGAAAATAAGTAATTATTATGAGAAAATAATTCATTATTACGAGAAACTAAGTCATTTTTACGAGAAAATAAGTCATTATTACGAGAAACTAGGTTATTATTACGAGAAAATAAGTCATTATTACGAGACATTTTCTCATTATTATGGAGAGTTTCTCATATTCTGCGAAACTAAGTCTGATTATCGAGAAATACGTCATTATTATTATAAACTAAGTCATTAGATATGAGAAATGTCATTCTTACGAGAAATAAGTCATTATTACGAGAACCAGAGGTTATTATTACGAGAAATACGTCATTATTACGAGACAAGAGTCATTATACGAGAAGTTTCTCATTATACGAGATACTAGTCATTCTTACGAGAAAGTGTCTCATTCTTACGAGAAACTAATCATTATTAGAGAAAATATTTCCCTTAGGTGCAAGAACTAAGTCATATAGAGAACTAAGTCATTATTACGAGAAATAAGTCATTGTATGAGATACTAATCATTATTACGAGACAATAGCATTATTACGGAATTTTCTCAAATATATGAGCAACTAAGGTCATTAATTATGAGAAAATAAGTCATTATTATGACCAGTTTCTCATTATTATAACTATAAGTCCTTTTTCGAGAAAGTTTCTCATGGATTCTTCTAGAAACTTTCTCATATATGCTTATTTCTCATAAATATGACTTAGTTTCTCATAAATAATGCCTTAGTTTCTCGTACTATGACGCCGTTCTCATAATCATGACTTATATTTCCTCGAAAATAAGTCTTTATTATGAGAAACTAAGTCATTATTATAAGAAACTAAGCCATTATTATGAGAAAATAAGTAATTATTACGAGAAACTAAGTCATTATTACGAGAAAGTTTCTCATTATTACGAGAAAGTTTCTCATTATAACGAGATAGTAAGTCATTATTACGAGAAAGTTTCTAATTATAACGAGAAACTAAGTCATTATAACGAGAAACTAAGTAATTATTACGAGAAACTAAGTCATTATTACGAGAAACTAGTCATTATTATGAGAAAATAAGTCATTATTATATAAGTCATTATTTTGAGAAACTAAGTCCTTATTATGAGAAAATAAGTCAATGAGAAAGGTTCTCATTATTATTAGCGAATAAGTCCATTATTTATGAGAAAATAAGTTATTATGAGAAAATAAGTCATTATTATTAGAAAGTTTCTCATTATTACGAGATACTAAGTCATTATTTTGAGAAAGTTTTTCATTATTACGAGAAAGTTTCTCATTCTTATGAGAAAATAATTCATTATTACGAGAAACTAAGTCATAATAATGAGAAACTAAGTCATTATTACGAGAAAATAAGCCATTATTATGAGAAAATAAGTAATTATTACGAGAAAGTTTCTAAGATTTGAGAAAGTTTCTCATATTATTGAAAATAGGTATTATTATGAAAATAATAATTAGTTACGAGAAACTAAGTCTTATTAACGAGAAAGTAGTCTGATTCATACCAGAAACTAGTGTCATTATTATAGATAAGGACGACGGTAAAGTAAGTCATGTTTATTAGTTTATAACGATGCAACCAGGTTATTATTTACAGAAATAAGTCATTATTACGAGAAACTAGGTCATTATTAAAAGAAACAGTCATTATTATGAGAAACTAAGTCAATATTATGAGAAAATAAGTCATTATTACGAGAAACTAAGTCATTATTACGAGAAAGTTTCTTATTATTATGAGAAAGTTTCTCATTATTACGAGATATTAAGTCATTATTATGAGAAAATAAGTCTTTATTATGAGAAACTAAGTCTTTATTATGAGAAAATAAGTCATTATTTAGAGAAAATAAGTCATTATTATGAGAAAACAAGTCATTATTATGAGAAATTTTCTCATTATTACGAGAAACAAAGTCTGATATACGGTTGGGTGTTGGCGTGACAATCACAGGGTTATTCACGAGAAAATAAGTCATTATTGAGACGAGAAACTAGTCATTATTACAATTAAACAGTCTTATATAGAAACGAAGTCATTATTAACGAGAAACTAATCATTTATTCTAGAAAAATTTCCATTATTACGAGAAAGTTTATCATTATGACGAGAAACTAAGTCATTATTACGATAAAATAAGTCATTATTACGAGAAAATAAGTATTATGAGAGAAAATAAGTCGTTATTACGAGAAACTAAGTCGTTATTATGAGAAACTAAGGCATTATTACGAGAAACTAAGTCATTATTCCGAGAAACTAAGTCATTATTACGAGAAAATAAGGTACTAGCTAGTAATTGGGTATTGGACGTGTCACTCCCCTGTCGTCAGTGCGTGGTCGATGTATGTGGGGGTAAGCAAGAACGGGGGCCGATGAGTGGACGGAGTGAGCATAACACACATGCTGTAAGCCGACTTACCTCATAATGGTGCGTTGAATATCGTGTATCGGAATCGCAAGTAGAAACTAAGCATTATCGAGCGGTCCACATCAGGAAGGTGCCTGTGGTAGTCAAAAGTGGTTGATTGGAGACAATCTCTGTGTGGTAAATCCATGGAGTGTGAAGTTTGGAGTCCATTAACTATCCAGTGGAGAACAGAGAGTGGTCCCATATGAACAACACTACAGACGAAACGTGTATGACGAGAAACTACATGTCTTCCTTATAACATAAACTAAGTCACGTAATTAGGAGAAACTAAGTCATATTATGAGAAAAGTCATTCTTACGACGAAACTAGGTCATATGATTACGGGATGAAGGGTTCGTCACTATAGGAGTGCTCAGTATTCTCATATTATTAAACCTGAGGATCAATATTAGGAACCCAAAAATAACAAAAAAAATCAGTTTATGAGAAAATCAGTCGTGGATGTGATGAGCAAATACTGTGGTGGTGGGTTGGGCGAGTGTGTGTGAGCACATAATATTGGACAACGAGAAAGCCACTCATTATTATCAACAGAAAAGAGTCTTATTAACGAGAAACTATTATTATTACGAGAAAATAAGGTCATTATTACGAGAAACAGGGCATTATTACAAGAAACAGCCAGGACAATTATGAAAACTAAGTCATTCTATGAGAACAAGATCATTTTAATGAGAAATACAGTCATTATTATGGAAAAAATAAGTCTATATTACGCAAACTACGTCATTAATTACGAGAAAAAGATAATCATGATGAACAGAGACCTAAGTCATTCTTACGAGGCAAAATATATCCAGTATGACGAGAACTAGGTTATTATTAACAGAAAATAAGTCATTATTACGAAAAGTTTCTCAATATTATGAGGACTTATTCTCAATCTTATAGAAACTAAGTCATTATTATGAGAAAATCTCATTATTCTGAGAAACATAATCATTATTAGTGAACGCGTGTCATTAGATTGAAACGAGAAGATAAGGTCATTATACACAAACTAAAGATGCATTATACGAGAAAATAAGTCCATTATTAGAGAAACTAGTATACGGTTGGGTGATTACGTAGAAAATAGTCATTAATTACGAGAAACGAGGTCATTATACAAGACCAGTCATATTAGAGAAACTAATCCTTATGATGAGAACTAGTCAATTATTACAAGGATCAGTCTATTATGTAACTAATGGGTCATTATGCTAGTGAGAAACTACGTCATGGTATTACGCGATACTAAGTCATATTACGAGAAAGTTTCAATATTATGCGGAATTTTCTCAATATTAGGAGAAACTATCATTTATAGGGAGAATAATCTTAATTATGGAGGACTGTCAGGTTCAATTACGATTAATTAGAAAATAAGTCCTTATTATGAGGAAAATAATTCATTATAGGATAAACTAGTCATATTATGAAAATGTCATTATGACGAGAAACTGAAAGTAAGTCATTATTACGAGAAACTAAGCCATTATTACGAGAAAATAAGTCATTAATACGAGAAACTAAAAGGGTTAGTATAGATTACGGAAAATAGAAGGTCAAATTATTACGAGAAACTAGTCATATCTTACAGAAACAGTCATTATTATGAGAAAACTAGGTCAGTATTCTGCAGCAACGACGTCATTATTCGAGAAACTAAGTCATTTTATGAGAAACTAAGGGCATTATTATAAAACATGTCATTATTTACGAGGAAAATAAGGTCATTATTGACCGAGACATAAGTCATTATGAGGGACGAGAGAACTACCGTCAGTTATTACGAGAACTAGGTTATTATTACGAAGAAAATACAGTCCTTCTTACAAGAAACTCGTATGGCTATTGAGGTACCAGAGAAAGGCAGTCATGTTTATGAGAAACGAAGTCATTATTATGAGAAACTAAGTCATTATTACGATAAAATAAGTCATTATTACGATAAAATAAGTCATTATTACGATAAAATAAGTCATTATTACGAGAAAATAAGTCATTAATATGAGAAAATAAGTCATTATTATGAGAAATTAAGTCATTATTATGAGAAAATAAGTCTTTATTATGAGAAACTAAGTCTTTATTACGAGAAACTAAGTCATTATTCGAGAAACTAAGTCGATACGAGAAACTAGGTTATTATTACGAGAAAATAAGTCATTATTACGAGAAACTAGGTCATTATTACAAGAAACAGCCATTATTATGAGAAACTAAGTCATAAAAATGAGAAACTAAGTCAATTACAGAAACTAAGGTCATATTACGAGCAAAATAAGTGCAGTTAGGTTCCGAGAAACAACGTCATTATACGAGAAACATAAGTCTTATGCCGAAAAACTAGGTATAGATATTATGAGGACACTAAGTCAAATTTTTAATGATGGATTAAAATGCGAAACTAAGTCCTTATTACGGTAGGAGAAACTAGTCATTTATTACGAGATAACGTATGTTCGAGTAATCATTTAGCAAGAAACAACCATTATTATAGAGAACTAAGTCATTATTATGAGAAAGTTTTTCATTATTACGAGAAAATAAGTCATTAATACGAGAAACTCGAGTGTCAGTTTTATAGAGAAAACTATATCATCTCTTTCGAAGAAAGGTAAAGAGGGAAGCCTTATTTCGAGATACAAGTCGATTATTACGAGGAAAGTTTCTTCATGAAATGACTATGAGAAAGGGTTTCGTCAATATTATAAAAATAAGTAATTATTATATAAAAATAAGGTAATTATACGATAACTAATATCATATTGTTACCGATAAAATATTCATTACTACGACGGTGACCTCGAACGAAGGAAGGGAGGGGCATAATATTAAGCAGAGAAAAAGGATAAGTCATTATTAACGAAAACGGAGAAACTAGGTGGGGGGGTGTTCTAAAAGTAATAGTACGAGAAAAGTAAGGTCCTGTATACCTGGAAAACCAAGCGTCGGTCGAGGTAATGATAACAAGGGACTCATTCATCATTTATGAAACTAATTCATATATGAGAAACTAGTTCCTTATTACGAGATACTAAGGACCGTCATTATTACAGAAAGTTTCTCAATATGGGTGGATGAGGATTTCTCATATTATGAAAATAAGTAATTATGATGAGAAACTAATCATTATTAGAGAACTAAGTCATTATTATGAGAAAATAAGTCTTTATTATGAGAAACTAAGTCTTTATTATGAGAAAATAAGTCATTATTATTAGAAAATAAGTCATTATTATGAGAAATGAAGTCATTATTACGAGAAACTAAGTCATATATTACGAGAAATCAGTCATTATTACGAGAAACTAGGTCATTATTACAAGAAACAGCCATTATTATGAGAAACTAAGTCATAAAAATGAGAAACTAAGTCATAATAATGAGAAAATAAGTCATTATTACGATGCTCATAATAAGTCATTATTATGAGAAACTAAGTCATTATTATGAGGAAATAAGTCATTATTACGAGAAACTAGGTTATTATTAAGAGAAAATAAGTCATTATTACGAGAACGTTTATCATTATTACAAGCCGACAGTCATTATTATATACCTACGAGCATTATTATTGAGACACATCAATTATTACGAGAAACTAAGTCATTATTACTAGAAACTAAGTCATTATTACTAGAAACTAAGTCATTATTACTAGAAACTAAGTCATTATTACTAGAAACTAAGTCATTATTACTAGAAACTAAGTCATTATTACTAGAAACTAAGTCATTATTACTAGAAACTAAGTCATTATTACTAGAAACTAAGTCATTATTACTAGAAACTAAGTCATTATTACTAGAAACTAAGTCATTATTACGAGAAAATAATTCATTATTACGAGAAACTAAGTCATAATAACGAGAAACTAAGTCATTATTACAAGAAACTAATTCATTATTATGAGAAAGTTTCTCATTATTATGAGAAACTAAGTCATTATTATGAGAAACTAAGTCATTATTATGAGAAAATAAGTCAATATTATGAGAAAATAAGTCATTATTTTGAGAAAATAAGTCATTATTATGAGAAGTCATTATTATGAGAAAATAAGTCTTTATTATGAGAAACTAAGTCTTTATTATGAGAAAATAAGTCATTATTACTAGAAACTGGTCTTATGGGGTGCGGGATAACCAAGCCATTATTAGAGAAACTAAGTCATGATTAGAGAAACTACAGTCATTCTATAGGAGAAAATACTCATTATTATGAAAAGAATAAGTCTTTATCCGAGAAACTAGAGTCATTATTACGAGAAAAAAGTCATATATTACGAGAACTAGTCTTATTACGAGAAAAAAGTCCTTATACGAGAAACTAGGTTATTATTCGGAGAGTCAAAATAAGTCATTATTACGAAAAGTTTTCTCAATTTATTAGGAATTTCTCAATATATGCGAAACCTAAGTCATTTATATATGAGACAATAAGTTCATATTATAGCAACTAATCATTATTCTGAGAAAATGTCTTATTACGCGAAACTCAGTCATTATTTACGCGAAACTAATCATTATTACGAGAACATAAGTCATTATTACGCGAAAATAAGTCATTATACAGAAAGTTTTCTCCTTATAACGGATACTAAGTCATTAGTACGAGAAAGTTTTCTCAGCTATACGAGAACTAAGTCATTATTATGAGAATCAATAATTCATTATTTTTCAAGAACTAAGTCATTATTATGAGAAACTAAGTCATTATGACGAGAAAATCAGTGCCTATGTTATGAGATACTAAGTCATTATTACGAGAAAATAATTCATTATTACGAGAATGTTTCTCATTATGAGAAACTAAGTCTTTATTATGAGAAACTAAGTCATTATTATGAGAAAGGTTCTCAATATAACGAGAAACTAAGTAATAAATACGAGAAAGTTCTCATTATTTCTCATAAACTTCTCATAAGTAAGTGAACTTATTTTCCTCATATACTGACTTAGTTTCCTCATATAATGACTTTGTTTCTCGGGATAATGGACGTGTGCCGTTCCTCATAATAAGACTTATTTTCTCGTAATATGAGAAAGTTTCTCAATTTTATGAGAAACTAGTCATTATTATCAGAAACTAAGCATTATTCTGAAAAATAGTATTATTAGGAACTAGTCAATTATTACGGAAAGTTTCCTCATTATACTAGAAGAGTTTCTCATTATAACACGCGATAGTAAGTCATTATTATGAGAAAATAAGTCTTTATTATGAGAAACTAAGTCTTTATTATGAGAAAATAAGTCATTATTATTAGAAAATAAGTAATTATTATGAGAAAATAAGTCAATATTTCGAGATACTAAGTCATTATTACGAGAAAGTTTCTCATATTACGAGAAAGTTTCTCATTATTATGAAAAATAAGTTATTATGAGAAAGTTTCTCATTATTATGAGAAAATAAGTCATTATTACGAGAAAATAAGTATTATGAGAAAGTTTCTCAATATTATGAGAAAGTTTCTCAATATTATGAGAAAATAAGTCATTATTTTATTATGAGAAAGTTTCTCATTATTCTGAGAAAGTTTCTCATTATTACGAGAAACTAAGTCATTATTACGAGAAAGTTTCTCATTATTATGAGAAACTAAGTCATTATTATGAGAAACTAAGTCATTATTACGAGAAACTAAGTCATTATTACGAGAAAGTTTCTCAATATGACGAAAAACTAAGTCATTATTACGAGAAACTAAGTAATTATTATGAGAAAATAAGTCACTATTACGAGAAACTAAGTCATTATTACGAGAAACTAAGTCATTATTATGAGAAAGTTTCTCATTATTACGAGAAACTAAGTCATTATTATGAGAAAATAAGTCATTATTATGAGAAAATAAGTCATTATTATGAGAAAGTTTCTCATTATTATGAGAAAATAAGTCATTATTACGAGAAACTAAGTCATTATTATGAGAAACTAAGTCATTATTACAGATATAAGTCATTATTATGAAAATAAGTCATTATTATGAGAAAGTTTTTCATTATTATGAGAAAATAAGTCATTATTATGAGAAACTAAGTCATTATTATGAGAAAATAAGTCATTATTATGAGAAACTAAGTCATTATTATGAGAAAATAAGTCATTATTATGAGAAACTAAGTCATTATTATATAAGTCATTATTATGAGAAACTAAGTCATTATTACGAGAAACTAAGTCATTATTATGAGAAAATAAGTCATTATTATGAGAAACTAAGTCATTATTACGAGAAAATAAGTCATTATTATGAGAAACTAAGTCGTTATTATGAGATAATAAGTCATTATTATGAGAAACTAATTCATTATTATGAGAAAATGTCATTATTATGAGAAATATAGTCATTATTATGAGGAAATAAGTCATTATTACGAGAAACTAGGTTATTATTAAGAGAAAATAAGTCATTATTACGAGAACCAGACTACTAGGTCATTATTAGAAAATAAGTCATTATTATGAGAAACTAAGTCATTATTATGAGAAACTAAGTCATTATTACGAGAAACTAAGTCATTATTATGAGAAATATAGTCATTATTATGAGAAAATGTCATTATTATGAGAAATATAGTCATTATTATGAGAAAATAAGTCATTATTACGAGAAACTAAGTCATTATTACGAGAAAATAAGTCATTATTATGAGAAATAAGTCTTTAATTATAAGAAAATAATCATTATTCCTGAGCAATTTGTCATATTACGATAAGAATAGTCAATTATACGAGAAACTAAGTCATATTACGATAAAAATCCGTCATATTATCGAGAACTCAGTCATTAATTATGAGAAACTAGTCATTATTTTACGAGCAACTAGGTCATTATTACTACGACAAGTTTCTCAATATAATGAGGAAGTATTCTCAATATTATTGAGAAACTAGTCTTATTATGAGACTAAGCATTATTATGAGAAAATAAGTCATTATTATGAAACATTTCATTATTACGCAGCAAATCGTCCTTATTACAGAAACTAAGTCCTTATTCAACGAAAAAGAATAAGTCATTTGTTACGAGAAACTAGTTCTTTATTACGAGCAAATAAGTCATTAGTACGAGAAAGCTAGGTCATTATTACACAGACACGAGGCCATTATTATGAGGAACTAAGTCATTATTATGAGAAAATAAATCATTATTATGAGAAAATAAGTCAGTATTATGAGAAAATAAGTCATTATTATGAGAAACTAATTCATTATTATGAGAAAATGTCATTATTATGAGAAATATAGTCATTATTATGAGGAAATAAGTCATTATTACGAGAAACTAGGTTATTATTACGAGAAAATAAGTCATTATTACGATAAAGTTTCTCAATATTATGCGGAAGTTTCTCATATATTCATGAGAAACTACGTTTTAGGTATGGAGAAAATCATCATTATTAATGAGAACTAAGTCATTTTAATGAAAAAGTCATATTACGAGAAAATAAGTCATTATTCGAGAACCTAAGTCATTATTACAGAAAATAGTCATTATACGATAACTAGGTTTTATTACGAAGAAAATAATCATTATGACGAGAACCTAGTCATTAGTACAAGAAACAGGCATTATTTGGAACTAGTTCCATGTATTAATCATAGAATAGTCATTATTACAAAAATCATCATTATTATGATAACCTACTTCATTCATTCTGAGAAACTAAGTCATTATTACGAGTAACTAATCATTATTACAGAAAGTTTCTCATTATTATGACTTATTTTCTCATTATTATGAGAAAATAAGTCATTATTATTAGAAAATAAGTCATTATTATGAGAAAAGAAGTCGTTATTATGAGAAACTAAGTCATTATTACGAGAAAATAAGTCATTATTATGAGAAAATAAGTCATTATTATGAGAAAATAAGTCATTATTTCGAGAAAATAAGTCATAATAATGAGAAAATAAGTCATAATAATGAGAAAATAAGTCATAATAATGAGAAAATAAGTCATTATTACGAGAAAATAAGTCATTAATACGAGAACTATGTCATTATGTACAATAGGACCAGAGGTCAGTAGTATGAGAAAACTAAGTCATAATCATATCTGTGAGAAACGAAGTCATTATCATACCGAGAACCTATATGTCATTAATATGAGAAACTAAGTCATTATTATGAGAAATGTCCTTATTATGAGAAACTAAGTCATTATTACGAGAAACTAAGTCATTATTACGAGAAAATAAGTCATTATTACGAGAAACTAGGTTATTATTACGAGAAAATAAGTCATTATAACGAGAAACTAAGTAATTATTACGAGACCTCAGTCCATTATATGAAAACTAAAGTCATTATTATGAAAACTAAGTCATTATTACGAAAACTAAGTCAGTTTATTATGCCGTAGAAATAAGGTCACTTCTTACTAGAAACATAAGTCATTATATATGAGAAACTCAATTACAGTTTTAATGAGCAGGCATAAGGTGCGGGTGAGGTGTGTATGAACACCAGAGAGTCATTAGTTATGAGAAAAAAAGTCATTATTAGAGACATTAAGTCATTATTACGAGAACTACTGTCATTATTAAACGAAAAATACGTCATTAATTAACCGAGAAACTGGGTTATGGTATTACAGAAAATAATTCTCATTCTTACGAGAAACTAAGTCATTATTATGAGAAAATTAGTCATTATTATGAGAAACTAAGTCAGTATTATGAGAAACTAAGTCATTATTACGGGAAACTAAGTCATTATTACGAGAAACAAAGTCATAATAATGAGAAACTAAGTCATTAGGACGAGAAAATACTTCATTATTACGAAACTAGGTTATTATATGAGAACTCAAGGTCATTATTATGAGAAACTAATCTTATACTGAAACTAAGTCTTATTACGAGACACTAGGCTCATTATTACACGAACAGCCATTATTATGAGAATAGTCTTATTATGAGAACTAAGTCATTATTACGAGAAACTCAGTCATTATTACGAGAAATAAGTCATTATTATGAGAAAATAAGTCAATATTATGAGAAACTAAGTCATTATTATGAGAAAGTTTCTTATTATTACGAGAAAATAAGTCATTATTACAAGAAAATAAGTAATTATTTCAAGAAAATAAGTCATTATTACAAGAAACCTCGGTTATTATTATGCGAAACGAAGTCATATATCTTGAGAAACTAAGTCTTATTACGAGAAACTAATCCTTATTACGATAACTAGTCATTATTAACGAGAACCTAGGCTATATTATTATGAGAAACTAGTCCATTATTATGAGAAACTAAGTCCTTAATTATGAGAAACTAAGTACATTCTTATGAGAAATAGTCATTATTAGAGAAACTAATGGTCCTTATTATGAGACAAACTAATTCATTAGTTTGATAAATAACGTATCCATTATTACGAGATACTAAGTCATTATTACGAACTAAGTCCTTATTACGAGAAAGTTTCTCATTATAATGAGAAAGTTTCTCATTATTATGAGATACTAAGTCATTATTATGAGAAATAAGTCATTATTATGAGAAAACAAGTCATTATTATGAGAAAATAAGTCATTACGAGAAATAATCATTATTATGAGAAACTAAGTCATTATTACGAGAAACGAGAAATTAAGTCATTTTTACGAGAAAATAAGTCATTATTACGAGAACGTTTATCATTATTATGAGAAAATAAGTCATTAATACGAGAAACTAAGTCATTATTACGAGAAAATAAGTCATTAATATGAGAAACTAGGTCATTATTACTAGAAAGTTTCTCATTATTATGAGAAACTAATCATTATTATGAGAAAGTTTCTCAATATAACAAGAAACTAAGTCATTATTACGAGAAAATAAGTAATTATTATGAGAAACTAAGTCATTATTATGAGAAAATAAGTCATTATTATGAGAAACTAAGTCATTATTACGAGAAACTAAGTCATTATTACAGAAACTAAGTCATTATAATGAGAAACTAAGTCATAATAATAAACTAAGTCATAATAATGAGAAACTAACTCATTATTACGAGAAACTAAGTCATTATTATGAGAAACTAAGTCTTTATTATGAGAAACTAAGTCATTATTACGAAAAACTAAGTCCTTATTACGAGAAACAGCCATTATTATGAGAAACTAAGTCATTATTATGAGAAACTAAGTCATTATTATGAGAAAATAAGTCATTATTATGAGAAACTAAGTCATTATTATGAGAAACTAAGTCATTATTATGAGAAAATAAGTCATTATTAGAGAACACTAATAAACTAATAATCATCGAATTACACATCTATAAATTAAGTTTATATGTGTAATGGCTTTCATTTCTTCATAAAATGCCTGGATTTCTGAACTGAAATATTGGTCTGGAATGTTTGAAGCCATAACTATCTGGCAGAGTAACTTACACAAAAGACTACATACAGATAATTTATCTGAAATCGTTATTTAATGACAGACTATAGTATTATACACTTTAGATTACAGAACAAAGCAATGTTAGCGGTGTTCCTGCATGGCTTTGACCAGAGATGGCGCTAGCGTGCTGTCAATCTTGCGTTGCGCAGGCGTCGAGTAAGTCTTTTTTTTTTTTTTTTGGATTAGGCTAAGTCATTATTGCGAGAAAGTTTCTCATTATAACGAGATACTAAGTCATTATTTTGAGAAAATTTCTCATTATTACGAGATACTAAGTCATTATTTTGAGAAAGTTTCTCAATATAAAGAGAAACTAAGTCATTATTACGAGAAAATTTCTCATTATTATTACTACAGAATTTTACTTTTTTTATTCAGTGGCGGAAACGGGCTTCCATAGTTTACCGTAACTTTAGTTCTATGCATTTTTTTTCATAAGAATCATAAGGCTCTTCATTTCAAAGAGAGCGAGAGTAATGCTGACATCTAGTGTCCAAATTATATGCAAGACAATCATAAATAATGATTGCAATTTTTTTTTTTGGGTGAAAATTGTATATTGCATTGTGGCAGTGGTGGAAAATTAAAAAAGGTAGGGCTGTGCCACATCCAACAATTTTAGCAAACATTCCATTATGATTTAATGCTAAATCGTTTAATGCTAAAAGGTTAAGAAAAAGTTAACAGAAGGAAAAATATTAACATTTGAAACATATTTTTAAGACATTTCTTAAATAAAGATAAGTTCTTCACCAAGTTCAGGATAAAGTTTGAGGATGATTCTCACAAAACTGTTTTCTGCAATCTTTTTTCAAGGTAATTTTAAGATGCCTTTTCATTTACATGCAAATTTAAAGTACAAGGAAACAAAGAAATCGTTATATTTTACTTTTATTATTTGTATTTTATTATTTTATTTATTTTACACTTTGATTACAATAATTCTACATTGTTATTTATTAATATTATGCTGGTGGTATTGTATCAGTTTGACAAACCCCCTGGAGGTCTGCAAACCTCTGATTTGGAAAATTTGATCTAAATGATTACGGAATAAATTGCCTTGAGTAATAGTGTAACAGTTCCTGGGGAATCAATTTATAAAACAGCTTGCTGACCTACTTCCTTGCTCAGGACGAGGTCAAATATCACTCCTGTTCTCCATCTCTTTTTGCTATCTGTCCTAGTCTTATGCAGAAGCGACTCTCGGTACATTAGTACGCACGCTTAACACTACCCATTCAACCTCTGCCACATATGAGGAAGTAGGGAATTTCCCAAAACCCCAAGTCACCATTTGGACATCATTTAACGAGCCCTAAATATCCTCTTTAGAGAACAAAAGTTTCTGAAGTAACAAAGTTAATTCAGTAGTATGCAGGAGGTGGGAGATATTCAGATTGGGAGATATTTACTACTGCGGGTAGTTAATATAAATCATAAAATCTGTAGCCTATTGCTGTGCATGTCATTCCAATTTCTATCACCAGAAGACACACAACAACAACAGTATGAGCAGGGCTGTGTTCAGCCCCGACAAAAACGGTGCAAAACGATTTTTAAACGGAAACGGTGGTGCGTTAAACACCATGTTCTGATGACGCAAGAGTTGCAACAATGGCAGCTGAGAAGGCCAATCTTTGTGTTCTTTATGAAGACTTTTCGGAGCCTGATGAAATCGGTATAAAAACGTGTTTAATACTGCAAAATACGCTCAATGCTACAGTCACTGCCCTTGCCATCCAGAATAAAAGAGAACATCCCAATCGAGTGAAGGGATTTGTGGAGACTGTGGTTCCTAATTATTGTGATCCGATATTTGCCTCGCATTTCAGGATGAAAAGAGAAGCATTTCAGGTGAAGGATAATTCACTTCTTACCTCCGAGACTGTTTTATGATCTATATGACCTTATTATTTTTTTTTGTGAGTATTAGGCTTATAATTATTGCTGATCGCTGTTGTTGTGCTATGATATTATAATGTTTACCATTTTATAATCAGAGGGGCATAGAAAAGTTTATGACAGTGTCACTCCATAATACAATAGCAAAATATATGTATAGTATTTTTATGTTACATTAATCTGTGTCTAGCACACCTTCCTAAGGAAAGGATTGACCAGAAGACATTGCAATTACTAAACTATATTTAGACAGACTTAAATAAGTTCCAGATCTATACTTGTGCTCTTATTATTTCCGTTATTTTGCCTTTAATGTAAATAAACATGTGCAACAATATACTTGCTCTTGTGAATTTAATTACATTGTGCCAGCTGTCTCTTTAAAACCGCGTGGTTTACATACATGTTGCTGCTGATTGGGCTGACAATTTTGACACACCCACCAAACAAGAGAAAAACGCATCTCAAACCCCGTTGCACACCGTTTCCAGGAAACATGTCGTTCAAACCGGAAACCATAGCAAAATGGTGCACACCGGTTTGAGCTTGAACTTGCCCCGGGTGCCCGTTCTCATATACTCCCGCTTATTACATCCGGATTATATCATTGGCGCCTAATCATTGATCTGGCTATCTCTGTTCTTTGGCACGCACCTGTTGTTGATGATTAGTATGGCTGGATTGAGTTATCTGAGATCATTGCGCGTTCATGGGTTGGTTTAAAAGGGGCTATGTATCGATACTCTAAACCACGATCAGCAATGCAGCGATTGGCTGGCGGCAAGACAGCAACGTAATGACATCATATAATTAAAAAAGACACCTGACGAAAAACTTGACAAATTTCTGGACTTTTATAAGGAAACAGCCAAGCGAACAAAACTACATAAATGTTATAATAGATAAATGAAATGTGGACTGTTTTTATTTATTATTATTATTTTTTTACATGATTCCCAATTATTTATATTCACTATTTCTAATATTTGTACAGGCTTTACGTTTTTATTTCAATGTAGTAATTAGCAATTGATTAAATTTTATATTTGAACAGATTTGTTATGTGACAGCATTAATTAAAGTTTCTTAAGGGTCAAGATCATGTTATCTGCATCTCCTGCGCTCCATCAAGCCCCTCCCATAATATCTGTCAGCACTCAAATTAATGCACGACTCTACATTATCTGTATAGCATGTGTGTAAGACTCGAATACAATTATGAAGTAATAATTTTATGACGAATAAATATTTCAGTGAGTAAAACTGACTGTTTATATTATTAAAGACTACACAACAGTATTATATTATCTTTAAATACATTTTTAAATGATTATTATTTTAAATTATTGTGGATTAGTGGGATACTCTTGTAATAAATTAGTGGTGGTAGCGGACATATTTTAGGTATCAATTCTGCTTAAAAAGATGCGATCTAATCCTGTTTACATGAAATAAGCCTGCTCCCGAGCAGGTTTAAGCTTAGGGACCTGTTGCTATGACAGCAACTCCGGGATGAGCTTCGAAGAACCAAACAATCCAAGATCATGCCAAATCATCAACAATCAAATCCAGCTAACTGAGTTAGCGACAAACGAAGAAAGGGCCCCAGCAATCTACAAACAACAAAACAACTGATTCTGAGCCTATACTTCCTTGTTCAATTCCTTGCTTCAAAAGAGCATTAACAATAAAAAATATTACAAAATAAATTCCAACTACCTTATTTATTTATTTAATTATTTTTGTTTTGTAAGTCTGGTTAGAGAGGAACCACTCATTAGTATTTATTCATGATGAACCCAAAAGTGTTTGGCATTGACTTGAGCTAGATTTACAACACTGTTAAATGTAAATGACTGCTGTACACACCCAAATCAAGACCACATGAAATGTATAACACTACAGGTCATTATCAAATATAAGTTCTGTATAAAGTTCTTTTTTATGAAAACATGCAGTCTATTAAGACAAAAAAGAGTAGCCTATGCATATAATAATATATGTGGTGCAAGGGTTTAAACTGTTTAAATATGTATTAACAACAGCAGTAAATACTGTAAAGCAGAGCGGGGAAAAAAATCAAACTAAACAAGAACCAAAGAAGAACAAATTAATTTTGTCTTTCACCTTTTCACCACCGTATGTTGGCACAGTACATGATTCTCTTTGCTGAATCATATACCAGCCATTCTCAACCTGACTTCCATTTTTCTTTGAACTGTCTTTTCTTTTTCTTTGTTTCCATATATTCACAGGGTACCTGCAGGATTTAAAAAATAAATATTACCATATGAGCAGGGTAGGGTAACATATAATGACTGTAAAAAGCATGATTTACATTTCAGATACAAGTTTTCACAAAAACAATTTTTTTTACAAATGATACACTTCACATTTTAGCCTTTAAACCATTTTTAAGAAAAGTTATTTAAAAACAAATTATATATATATAGCCATATATATATATACTCAATCTTACTTTCTTCATTGTTTGGATTTTTAGAAGGCACAAGCTTAAAAATATTGGTTGATGTGCTAATGCACAATACATTTTTATTTTATTTTGCGAAAACAACACTTAAAAGTTAAATTCAATATATTGTTACATCCATACATAGATTAGGGTCATGCTCACATGCAGAGGAAAACAAAAAAGAGCTGGATATAGTGGATGCTCACAACTGAAACAACAACAACAACAACTTAAAATACTGTCAGTGCGAATGGCCACTTATTCTCTACGCAACTTAATTTTCTCAAAATTACCTCTCAATATGTAGCCTTTTGTTTTAATTATTTTGTAGGTGTTGCTATATGCAGTTATTGAAGAGATATAGCGGAAGAGAGAGTGTGTAAATGCAAATTACTAATTAGGGCAAATGAAAATGATTTTATTGATAAAGTCGCTTGCACATAAATGTCTTGTGCGAGAGAGACAGAACATGCTGTTCACAGATCAGTGGTTTTTCAAACTGCTTCATGCAAAGAACCTGCACAGATAATAATCCCCTTCAGGCCTGGTTTAAGGGAGGAGCTAAAAGGTGCTAAGCACCCTCAAAAGAAAGCAAGAGCACCCTCAGTTGCAGCTGTCATACTAACATTTTGGCAAAACATTGGCAAAATATTCAGTGTGTATTCATGTTTACTCTCTAGAAAGAGTAATTGTTTCTATTTACAAAGTGTTTTACTGCGTTTAGCATTAAATCTATATTCATCCAGCACTATTTGTTCTCTTTGTTCTAAAGTAGCCTATCTCAATACTGTTTGCTTTACTTTTTTTCACATAAAAGCAACAGAATTTGAGTTACATTCAATGTATTAGCAACAAGGTAAATACGTGTGAATCACGTGTTATCTGCCTTTGATCTGGTAGGTGTCTAGCTGCATTCATGTCATGTTGTAATACTCTTTTTGCGTCTTAATAGACTGCATATTTTCATAAAAAGGAGCATTTAATGTGGTCTTGATTTGGATGTGTACAGCAGTCATTTACATTTAAAAGGGTTATAAATGTAGCTCAAGTAAATATTAGCACGCCACAGTCAACTTTAATCATATAAAACGTTTCCCAACAACAAAATTGTGGCCTGTGAAATTTCTGCGTGACTAGTAACTTTGAAAAACCACTAGCCACAGTGGCTGGTGAGCAAAAAGTTAATGTCAAGCCCTGGAAACAAGAACCATTTTGTTTAACCAGGCTGCAGATTCAGAATCACCCAGAGCTGGTGAGAAAAGCCCTGAAGAGACATTTAAGTGCAAGCCACTTCATCAATAAAACTGTTTTGTGAAAGCTGCACATACACAAATATAAGTATATGTTAAGCATAAGAGCAACTTGTTGTTATATACTTCTTAAAGTACCAAAAAGAATAACTGTACTGTCTTTATACTGCTGCTAATTAAAAGTTGTAAAATGAGACAAGTGTCATGTTTTAACTGATGCGTTGTACCCATACAGGATGTGGTGCTTCATTTCCGTATTAGACATGGTTTTAGAAGTGTTAAAATTGTCAGTTTTCATCTGGTTAATTTCAAGCAGCAAATACACTACTGGTCAAAGGTCTGACAGAATTTAGTTTGATATGATCTTTAAAACTTTTATTTTTTTTTTAATCTGAAGGTATATACTTTAATGACTGAAATTAATTGTAATTACAAAGAAAAAAATAAAAATTATGTTATGTACAAAACTTTCACATTTTACATTATTGCATTTTAATTGCAATTGCAATATAATATGGCTTTAATAGCATAGATTTACATAATAATATAGATTTAATAACAAAATAATTTTCAGTTTTGTTGAAGGTAAAGCAATAGCTCAGTGACCAATTAATAGTATTTGGAGTTTGCAATTTGAGGGCCTAAAGACAGTGGATGTTCTTGTGCTTTTAGCATGCAGGCTATAGCATAGGCTATTATTCTGCATTCCCCTCACATAAGCTATTTCATTTATTTGCTTGACAAGCCTAATCTTGATGATATAATATACTTTTATCTTCTAGGCACTTTTCTGTACCTGTAAAATTGACACATTCTATGTAAAACAAACAACAAAATAATTAATTTAAAAAACGCTGCATAATTTTACAAACAGGTCTAATGCAAATCAATTTAGGAAAATTACTTTATTTGTAACAGGATTATGCATGTTCAATCTGTCTTTAAAAGTTTACATCTCTGCAGAATGTGCAAAATTTTCATTTTAATAAAATAAGAGGGATAAAAAATTGCATGTTGTTTTCTTCCCCCAATAATTTATTTAGTACTGTTCTGATTAAGTTTTTTTTTCACATAACAGATATTTATAGTCCAAAAGACAAAATTATATAAAATGTTATCTATTTTCTGTTATGTGAAATAGCTTCATCAGGCCAGTATTAAATTAAAACACAAAATTCAGACACAAAAACACAAAATTTGTTAAGATTAACATTTTGCACATTCTGTAATGCACATGTAAACTTATGACCACTATATGCATCTGTTCTCTGATAGCGGACTCTTTGCAAAGCTTGCTCATGATTGTTTAAAGGGGTCATATGATGCGATTTCAAGTTTTCCTTTCTCTTTGGAGTGTTACAAGCTGATTGTGCATAGATAAGATCCCTGAAGTTGCAAAGACTAAAGTCTCAAATAAAAAGTGATATTCTTTATCAAAGTTAAGACTCTGCCACGCCCCCCTAAAACGGCTCGTTCTAACACGCCCCCACATATCTACATCACTTTGTGGAAATATTTGCGTAATGCCGCCCAAATGTTCACGCAAAGAAAGAAGGCGTGGTTTCAGTAACCGCAGTTAGTGCGTGTGTTTCTAGGCGAAAGCAAAAGCACTTTATTTGGCCTTCCGAAGTAGATGCATTTAGGAATCTTTAAGATACTTACAACAGAACAGCAATGCATTTTATGGTTTTGTGAAGCTAGGAGAGGAGGTAATTCTTACTTTGCTATGACAATCTGGCGCTTCGGAATCAGCTACAGTTTTGTTATTAGTTCAAGTATTTGCCATTGACTGTTCAAATGCGCAGTTTTGCGCATCGTGTGTGTGTGTGTGTTGTGTGCACGCGCAAGCGTGTGTGTGTGTGAGAGCAAGAGAGAGACGGGGTCTATCACAGTGTGGAGTCAGCTGTCTTAAGCGTGGCTTGTGTACTGCACACACATAACAGCTTCATCACTGTGTCTGACACGCGACTCTATTCCCCTTTCGGGCTTGAACTGATGGTACACTAACTACATTCTGGTTCTGTCTTTACATTTAATTTTGAAAGATGAAGCTCACGATTATGGTAAGGGGCGTTACATTTCTGACAAGTGCTTGCGGTGTTCGGCCAATCACAATGCACTGGGTCAGCTGGCCAATCAGAGCAGACTGCGCTTGTCGGAAGGAGGGACTTTGTAGAAAACGAAGCGTTTGAGAGAGGCGGGGCATAGAGGACCTACAATAATGTACAGTATTTGAAAAATAATGTGTTTTTTGAACATTAAAGCATGTCAACATATTCTGTTACACCAAATACACAAAATAATGATCTTTAAAAAAGCATCATATGACCCTTAATGTTTATATCCTAAAAAAATTTATATGAAAAACAAATGTCTAATAAGCAATACTGGACAATTGGATAGATTATTTCTCACTACATGAACATGACTGAATTAAATATTTTCTTTGTTTTATTTTTTATTTTTTGGTATCTGTTGAATATGCTGAAGATGAGTGCCTGACTGCAAATTACTCAGAATATTACTCAAATTAAACAGAATACTATTCCCTGAGTAGCATGATGCCTGTTTTTGGGATTATTCCTTAGGTATGTATTATATAGGACATTGTTCCATTAAAAATAATAATTAAACTGACAAAACCATTTGACCTAAAGTACCTTTTAATACTGAGAGCTAAATACTGTTAGTTTTAAATCTGTAAAATAGAAAATGTTTTAACTTGATAGCTCTTATCTATCACTGTGTCATACCCGTTTAGGATGTGGTGGATCATTTCCCTGTTAGACATGGTTTTAAACTGTTTGCTGGCAAACAGCAAATACTCTACTGATCAAAAGTTAAAACACACTTGACAAAATTGTATAATTGTTATGATATTTAATTTTTTTTTAATGTAAAGGTATATACTTAAATGACTGAAAATAATGGGCCCTCACACTTGGGCTCACCGCCACCTGGTGGCTTTAGTAAAACAGCAATATGTAGCAATATGCATTTAAAGTGGTAAATATAGGAGGAATATGTCCAAGTCATTTATATATGCCAAACACCCTGCTGCCAGCTGGTTGTACTATGACTATAACTGAATATTCGCATGTAGATGTCTTCAAGCCAGGACTTTTTTCAAACATATGAAGTTTGGTGCAGATAGAACATGGTATGTTTGAGTTAGTGTAAAACATGACATATCCTGTTGCCAACAGGTGGCGCTATGATTATAACTGATTATGGGCCTTTAGATGTGTTCAGACCAGGACTCTTATCGAAAGTGTGAAGTTTGGGGCAGATTGGACATTGTATGGCTGAGTTACAACAATTTCCTTTTCCATGGCGAAACATCGAACTTTGTCACCCTGCCACAGACACATCCTTCAACGAAAACTCAAGATCTTCACATTTTAACATCGCAAAGGCCTTTAGATTACACTGACCAAATTTGGTGTTGATCTGTTTACATTTCTAGGAGGAGTTTGTTTAAATGCAACAGCTGAAAATGGCAAAAAACGGTACAAAACCTGCCGAGAAAATTCAAAATAACAAACGTCCTGTTGGGTTTTGGACTTTGTACCGGTGGGGACTTTTTTTTGTAGGTATTGGTGTTACATGTGTCTACTGAATTTCGTACATGTATGTGAAACACAGCTTGAGGGGCACTTCGTTGACATTTTATAGGTGGCGCTATTGAGCCATTTTGCCACACCCACTTCTGAAACCCATATCAGATGTACATTTTCACCAGTTCTGATGCGTGTGCAAAGTTTCATGATTTTTTGAGCATGTTTAGGCCCTCAAAAATGCACTTTATTTTGGAGAAGAAGAAGAAGAAGAAGAAACAGCAATTTCAATAGGATCCTCGCACAGCTGGTGCTCGGGCCTTAAATATAAACAACAACAAAACAATATTACAGATTTTGATTTGATGAAATTAGTGAAGGAAAATCAAATCTGCGTAAATTCAGCTTGCATAAGAAATAAGGGTGTGATGATACACTTAGCTCACAAGACAAGACGATACATTGACAATATATATTGGGCTCACAAATGAGACAAGACAATATTTTAACACTTTTTAAAAGTGGGGTAAGCGATTTCTGGTAGCCAAAGTAGACATTTGAAATCACCAAAACAAACCGCCCCTATTTTGTATCTCCGCCCTCACAGTATACGTACGCCCCATCAACGATTGTATCAGGTGCCTCTCAAGACTTATAATGTCGTTGGAAAAGTTCATTTATATTCAGTAATTTCAACTCAAATTGGTGAACCGCCTTGTATTCACTAATTCAATGCACACAGCCTTGAAGTTCAGTTTAGTCTTTTGGTTCTTTTCTTGGATTATTTTGTGCTCACATTTAACAAAACCCACCCTTCACGCAGTTTTTTTTTCTGAAGTCCACAGTCAACGCAGACATCTACCAGGAAATTTTAGAGCACTTCATGCTTCCTTCTGCTGACAAGGTTTATGGAGATGCTGATTTCATTTTCCAGCAGGATTTGGCACCTGCCCACACTGCCAAAAGCAACCAAAGTTGGTTAAATGACCATGGTGTTACTGTACTTGATTGTCCTGCAAACTCGCCTGACCTGAACCCCATGGAGAATCTATGGTGTATTGTCAAGAGGAAGATGAGAGACACCAGACCCAACCATGCAGATGACCTGAAGGCCGCTATCAAAGCAACCGGGGCTTCCATACCACCTCACCACAGAGAAAAAAAAAAAAAATGCCACATGCTGATTGTCTCCATGCCACGCCGCACTGATGCAGTAATTCATGCAAAAGGAGCCCCTACCAAGTATTGAGTACATGTACAGTAAATGAACATACTTTCCAGAAGGCCAACAATTTACTAAAAATGTTTTTTTTTATTGGTCTTATGATGTATTCTAATTTGTTGAGATAGTGAATTGGTATTTTTTTTTATGTGAGCCAAATTCATCACAATTAAAAGAACCCAACTTAAACTATTCAGTCTGTGTGCATTGAATTTATTTAATATACAAGTTTCACAATTTGAGTTGAATTTACTGAAATAAATGAACTTTTCCACAAAATTCTAATTTATTGAGATGCACCTGTAGTTCTGTGAAACAAAGCAAAACCAATGTTACACTGTGTCTACACCGGACGCGAGTGGCGCGGCGCGACAAAATACTATGGACCTCATTATAATCAGTGATGCTGTCTACATCATAGATATATATACATATCTATGGTCTACACTGGATGTGGCGCGGCACAACACGACAAATCCCAGACAGAAAACTGCTGCTGCGTTCTATTCATGACGTATTGACACAAATTTCAAATGATTTTCAATGGTTGCTTTGTCGGATCCAGTGTACTAGACAGACTTTAGCTGTTGCGGCAGCGCAGACACGGTGTTACTCACCTATCGAGAAGAAACAAAGCAACCTCGGCGTCCGATCGCAGGCCTTCCGCTCCTTGAGTTCTCTCCAGCGCTGGAAAGCTGATCCGATATTTACACGGGTCCCACTTCTTGCCTTTAGCCTTCTTTTGTTCCGCAGACGGAATCTCTATCTTTCTGTCGCTCGCCTGAGTCGGCTCGCTAATGTCTGTGCATTTATAATACATACCAAATGAATAATCCCAAAAACAGGCATCGTGCTACTCAGGGAATAATATTCTGTTTAATTTGAGTAATATTCTGAGTAATTTGCAGTCAGGCACTCATCTTCAGCATATTCAACAGATACCCAAGAAAAAAATAACAAAGACAATATTTAATTTCAGCAGTGCCGGCCCTACCTAATAACAATTCAGGTGCATTTTCCAAAGTTTTAACTAAATATTTTGTGATGAATGTAATGAATAGTTTCTGTGTATGAATTATCATATGCAGTAACAATGCGGAACAATATCCAAACAGGCTAGGTTTTGCCACAAACTCAAATGACTGGCTTATCTCCTGTATGAACTCATTATGCATGAGCTTCTAACTTCTGCCTGAAGCTGTGTGTGACCTGCTAAATGAACACCTCTCCAGAACATAAAAAATAGGGTTGTCAGGCGGCTTCAAGGAACGGGTGATTCTTTCAGTCAGGTTTGTTTGGGAATGATAGTTTGTGGTCAGTTTTTGTTTTACCCTCTAGATACATATTTAACAGATTTACATATTTAACAGTATAAAATTGTAGGCCTCTATCTTGCCTTAGTGAAAATGTTTGTACTTCAAGATCTTGATGATTCATGGTGTCTTAGCATTTCTCAAATAAAACAATTCCACTCATTGGTGTAACAGTCACAATCACTAGCAGAAATGTGTTTATTTTTATTATTATTATTATTTTGATTTTTTTCAGTTTGGTGTTCTCAGGCTTATGTTGTTGGTAACAGACAGACAAGACATTTATAAAGAAATTCTTGAAATATTCGTAATATTCTTCCTAGAGTCCATATAGGCCACAGCCATATCACCCTGCAGCCCAAGACTGGTTACCCACTGAAGCTAAGCAGGGTTGAGCCTGGTCAGTACCTGGATGGGAGACCTCCTGGGAAAACTAGGTTGCTGTTGGAAGAGGTGTTAGTGAGGCCAGCAGGGGTTGCTCACCCTGTGGTCTGTGTGGGTCCCAACGCCCCAGTGTAGTGGGACACTATACTGACAAAAAGCACCATTGGATGAGATGTTAAACCTTGGTCCTGACTCTCTGTGGTCATTAAAAATCCCATGGCACTTCTCGTAAAGAGAGGGTGTAACCCGGTGTCCTGGCCAAATTGCCCCCCTGGCCTTTGTCAATCATGGCTTCCTAATAATCCCCAACCACTTGATTGACTCTCTCTCCACCTGTAGCTGGTGTGTTGAGCGCACTGGCGCTGTTGTCCTGTGGCTGCTGTCGCATCATCCAGGTGGATGCTGCACTCTGGTGGTGGTTGAGGAGAGATCCCCTCCCACATGATTGTAAAGCGCTTTGGGGTGTACAATAAAGCACAGTATAAATGCATCATTCATCATTCATTCATATAGACCTTAAAGATCCTTTTGGGTTTGGCAACCAGAACTAGAGGAGATGACCATGGTGAGGAAAAAACACGGGTCAAGGGAAACACAGAAACACAACCTCCCCATTGGTCTGTTATTTCCTGGCTATTACCGCACCACAGACTACGGCTGTCAAAAAAAAAAAATAGAATTTTGAATATTTGTTGAATTTAAAATAAAAATCCACAATCGAATGCAAAAACAAGAAGATGCGATGACGATGTAGTGTCATGATTTGAATGTTTTTGTTGCCTATCCAGTTGAACCCACTAGATGCGGCGATGCTACGTTGTTCATTCATATATTGCGGCAAACGAGAGCATCAGCGTTGTTTATGTCAAAACTGAAACCAAGACGTTCACACAGAATGCATATTTCACGAATTTTTTCTAGAGGGACATCTATCACCATTGCACTCGTGTCTCGCACAAAAGAACCACATGTTTAGAAAGCCATGTAAAAAAAAAAATTCATGCAGAGGTCAACTTTGTGAAAAGACATATCGAGACTTTATGGCGGTTTTCCCCCATCCCATTGCAACTCATGTTTTTAAATGAAAAATGTACTCTGTGTGATTGGCTTTCGGCCCTTTGTATTAAACTATGAATACATACATGATGCTGTTTTGTTTATAGTTGTTTAAGCAACTTAATTAAATATAATTGGTTTATAAACATTACTTTAAACATTATGCACTTTTTTTAACAGATAGTCATGTTATCTTATGCTCGATGCACCCTCTTGTGGCCTCAGGAGAAAAACCAAACGCTTCTCGTCACATACCCTAACTGAAATTATGCATTTTTCAGCCATTTTGACAGGCCTACCACAGACGTAGGCTAGTCTATGAAGCTGCACAGAGCAAGGCAGAAGGGAGAAAGAAGAATGGTTAACATTATGGATGAGACAGAGGGAGCTAGCGATGTCGACATGACTGAGAAATTAGAGACATTCTCAGGTCTGTACTGTGTGACACATGTCGCAAGTGCTACGGAAAAATAAAAACAGTCTGTGTGATAAATACATTTACCACAGTAGCACACATGTGATACAGTTTTGCAATGTGTGTGAGCTTGATTACAAACCTGGTGTCAAATAAAGAGAATATTTAATGACTGATTGTTATTATATTGAGAATATTGAATGACTAATGAGAAGATTTAATGCTTTTAGTCCAAATTCACTTAAGCCTGGGTTGTCCAACTGGTCATCTGCATATACTGTATATAAAATATAATATATGCTTTCAGCATGAGGTGTGTTGTCAGGTTTTGTATGCATCTTACCATATGTAATTTATTTTAATGCAGTGGGTGGTATTGCTTATCACTGGGGGTGTGGGGAGGGGGGGGGGACTGACACTTGTCCACACTTGTCCAGGTGACTGTCCTCTGGCTTACAGGGTCTCACTGTGTGTGTATAGGGCAATCGGGGAGCTGTCCGTATCTCCCATAGGTGGATCTCGAACACAAGATGATGAAAGCGAACAATAGGTTACTGTTTGTAACCCCAATTCTCTGAAACATCAAGTGGAGAGATCCACCAAGTTTGCCCTGCTTACTGCACGAGAAGCAAATATGCTCACTAAGGAAATGTAGCGAGTACAGGGGCTTTATGGACATGGCTAAGGGGAGGTCCCTTACCTGCCATTTGGCAGGAGCTTCTGTCTGTCAAGTCAGACTTGGTACATTTGGATGCTTCTGCAGAGGTCAGGTACGGATGCCCTTCCCATAGGTAGATCTCTCCACTCTATGTTTCAGAGAACCGGGGTTATGAACAGTAACCTATTGTTTTATATTGACAAATGCTTAGGTTTAGGGGTAGGTATTACCCCATATATATAATTTAATCATGACGATAACATTATCATGCCCTTTGTGTCTGCATATTGATGCTGAAGGTTTCTTATTTAAATCACCAGAGTACCCTACACGTCGAAAAACTTTAAGTAACTGTCAGGTAAAAGTCCATATGAAATGCAGCAAGATATATTCTGTGCAGCTGGGGGGGGGGGGGGGGGGGTCGTGCAGGCTTCTTAATTTCTGCTTAATAAACATTGATATTTGCATTAGTAGTATACTGCAAGCTTACCCTCTGGGGTCGAAGACTGCACCCGTATGGTTTGTCACGTTTTTTCTTGATGATTGCAAAAAGAACTAAAAATACTCCTTCATTGTTGATCGTACAGATAAGAGAAAGGCATCCTTTGAAACTGCAAAGGGTCTACTTTTATTTGTGTATAGTCATAATAACAAACAAAACAATGTGCTTTTGTAAAATAAAGAATACAAACAGGGTGCACTCTCTGATGTCTCGGTCTCTGCCAACTTTGGCATTCCTTATTACTTGCATTAGTTGTTATTGTGATGTAACTTGTACACATTTTTCTAGTTATACATTTCCCAAACTATCATTCCTGACTACATTATGAAATCAGTGAAACCATTGAAAATTCATTCTGTATATTCTATAAATATAAAACAATACAATACTAAGTTAATAGTGATTGGTAGAATAAATACACTGTAAAATAAAAAAAGAATGTTAAGTCTAAGCATGTGTGGCAAGCCAAGTGTGTGACTGTTCAAGTCTTTTAGGATGTGAATCTAAGTGTTTCGGTCAGTATGTTCAATAATGTGTCTTTGACCTTGATTATGTTTTGATTATACTGTGTTGTAAATAATAAAATACAAAATCAAAAACCCCATTGTTGTCACACCCCTGTGGATTGTCTATTGTGGTTTCTCCCTCTGTGTCCTTTTTTATTTGGTTGTTCCTGTTCTCATTATGAGTTAATCACCTCATTGTGCTCACCTGTCTGCTCCTCGTTATCCACCCTATATCAGTTCCTGTCCATTGTGTTCTAGTTTGTCAGTTATTGTGAATGTTACCATGTGCGTGTGCGCCTACCCGCTTGTGAAGTTATTAAAGGTTTCTTGTATCCGTCGTCCTGCCTGTTCTCTGGCACAGCAACACCATGACAGAATAACTGACCCAAAACGAGATGTCATGCTGAAGACAGTCCTTTGTGTTCTTCGGCACGGGAGTCGTGGTCGGCATTTATTCTAGGGGGGGGGGGGACAATGTCTTTGGCTTTTCCAGTGCGAGGCCTTCCTAGAGCTCTCCTCACCAGTGAGCTTGTCTATTCTTGTTTTATTGGCTGGATGATGTCATCAGCGTTGATCTTCCACGTATAGCTTGTCCTCCTGATCGGCTGGTTATCGGTCCTGTATCTAATGGATTTAATCTGGAGGTAGAAGGTTGGGAGCATCAGCATCCAGTATTCCTCCTCGAAAACCACCCCGGCCCTCACAGGCTCCCCCTCGCCGGACCCTCCACATACCCATCCACCCGTTCCTGTTTAACCATCTCATCCCCGCACCTCTCTGTCTCCGGGGCTTAACTCGGAACAGCCCCCGCACTTCTGTCTCCGGATCCCCGTCCAGCCCAGGAAGGTCTCCAGCCCCAGAGCTCGCTCTGCAATTGTTTTATCCCTCTTCCACGATTCTTATATACCGACAGTCACACTGATGTCCAATTATGGAGGGCCCTTTGGTCTTTCAGGTGGACTCACTAAATATCATGGTCACTGGACTCCCGTGCATATGCCTTTCCCTAGGACACAAAACATGTCTTAAAGTTAGATCAATAAAAGTTGATCATTTGTTTCTGTGACTGAGTGAGCTAGCATGATATTGTAGGCAAAGACTACCTACCACATCCCAGTTCTCAAAAGTCTTGTGATCAAGTCGTATTTCAGTGACTTAAGAAAATTTTAAGTTATTTCACTAACCAGCATAAACGTTTCCTCAAACAAACATTTCCATGCATGCTTCCACGATATTATTGTAGCACGTTTGTGCTGAATGCCAGTGTAATCAGACTTTAGACCTTAATTTTTTTAAGATACTTGACAAAACAAATGTAGGCCAGGTCACAACTTCTCCCCCCCCCCCGCCCCCCCCACCCCCGACACATAGGGTTAAACAAAGTGCAACTCCGCTCAGAGACTGCTGAACTAAATTTGTCAATTCTGACCACAATCGTATCTGAGCAATCTGTTCAGTGTTTAAATTCCCTTTTTTCAACCATCTGGTTTAAGGGGAGACACTGCAGGCAAAAGCACTGTTTTTTCATGCACCTGTCAATTTTGAGATTTTTGGCTTTTTGGCTTTTCATAAAGTGTTTTTCCAGACTAGTGGAAAAGAAACATCCCAGCACTGTTAAGTCGATTTTTTTTTTTTTTTTTTTTTTTTTTTTTTTTTTTTTTCTTTTATAATTTTTGCTATTTGTGTAATAGATTTAAAATTACAATACATGTTTTTAAAGGCCGTTTTCTCAAAATGAGTTTTTTTCTCCTACACTGAGCCATGAATCTCCACTTCAGTAGCACTTACACACACCAATTTTTTTTTTATTCCTGTCTATATTCTGAAGGTTGTTACAGAGGGATTTGTTCATATATAACTTGCTTGATTGTATACAACATTTTATTCCCCCAAAAATTTTGAAAATATATTGTTTTCTGGCTGTTCAAAGTATTTTCTGAATTGTGGAGTGACCAAAAAGAGTACCCAAAATCCCTCGTGTAAAAACATTTGCCGGCTATATGTCAAAAAAAAAAAAAAAAAAGAATTTTTGAAACTGACTTCATCCAGGAAGGGCTCCGGATCCCCAGTCCAGATCCTTTTATATCCCTTTCTTTTATATTCATTTATTCTTTCATTCATTAATTTTTAATCCTTTGATCTTTAATCTTTTTATTCCTTTATCATAAAATCATTAAAAAAAAAAAAAAAAAATAATAATACTATTTTGTATACTATTTCATTGATTAATTAATTGATTTATTATATATTATATTAATTAATTTAAAATCTTTTTTTCCATTGTTGTTTAGTCTTATGACTGTGTGTTTCAAGGGCTGATTGTCTTCTTGAATAAGAAATAAGTGTGAATGTGGAAATTCAAGGTTTATGGGATGTTGTTGTGAAGCAGTTTTGGTAAAACACTACTTGTTGGATTTGTGCTGGTCAGATTAAGTCTGAGCACTGAAACATATGCAACTAAGATTTTTTTCAATAAACTCAGCTACTTTTCACTTCATTTTCTTGGCTGATAGAAGACTGTTAATACAGTTTTGGGTACCAAACAAGACTTGCCTATAAGGCCCTTAATGGGTTAGCTCCTGCGTACCTAACTAGTCTTCTACCACGCTACAATCCATCACGCTCCCAGGTCGCAAAACTCTGGACTTTGGTAGTATCTATGATAGCAAAGTCCACTAAAGGAGGTAGAGCATTTTCGCATTCAGCTCGCAAACTCTGGAATAGCTTTCCTGATAACGTTCAGGGTTCAGACACGCTCTCCTCTGTTTAAATCTATTAAAGACACATCTCTTTGGCCAAGCATTCAAATAATGCATCTCATAATCTTTAACTGCAGTTATATCTGATCAAATGCACATTATTATTCTTTAGTCTGGGTTAAACAAATCAATTTTGTTTGGTTGGAACAGCAGCTACGCTAATTGTCTCTATTTGTTTCTCTGTTTTTTGCCACGGGATGTACTAGGAAAAAGAAAAAAAATTACACAACTCCAGTCTGATCCAGAACACCTGAGAAGAGATGATGCCAACCCCGAAACAACATACAGAACTACCAAATTTTGCTATATGTTTGATTGCATTATATAATAATTGCTGTTAATATTGTTTCATCGTCTGTTTTATTACGTCTTTAATTGATTTTTCCATACATTTCTGCCACATGTACATACACTGACAGTCACCACTGATAAACTACCACTAAATACTGTAGAAACTTAATTGGCTGTAAAGTTGCTTTGCAATGATTTGTATGGTGAAAAGCGCTGTACAAATAAACTTGACTTGACCATTTAGCACCCAAACTCTGGAATAACCTACCTAATATTGTTCGGGAGGCAGACACACTCTTGCAGTTTAAATCTAGATTAAAGACCCATCTCTTAACCTGGCTTACACATAACACACTAAAACACTTCTAATATTCAAATCCGTTAAAAGATTTTTAGGCTGCATTAATTAGGTCAACCGGAACCTGGAACACTTCTCATAACACCCGATGTACTTGTTACATCAATAGAAGAATTGCATCTATGCTAATATTAGTCTGTTTTCTCTCTTATTCCGAGGTCACCGTAGCCACCAGATCCAGTCTGTATCCAGATCAGATGGTCACTGCAGTCACCCGGATCCAGTACGTATTCAGACCAGATGGTGGATCAGCACCTAGAGATGACCTCTACAACCCTGAATGTCAGCGTAGACCATGTCAACTAGATGAGCCCCAGATACAGATGTTATTCCCCTGTAAAGACCTTGTCTCAGATGACCACCGGGACAAGACCACAGGAACCAGATGAGTCCTCTGCACAATGTGACTTTGCTGCAGCCTGGAATTGAACTGCTGGTTTTGTCTGTTCAGAAGAGAACTGGCCCCGCGACTGAGCCTGGTTTCTTCCAAGGTTTTTTTCTCCATTCTGTCACTGATGGAGTTTTGGTTCCTTGCCGCTGTCGCCTCTGGCTTGCTTAGTTGGGGACACTTCATTTCCAGCGATATTGTTGACTTGATTGAAAATGATTGCAAAGATACTATTTAAACTGAACTGAGTTGGATGATGACATCAATGAATTCAATGATGAACTGTCTTTAACTGAAAAATTTGTGTTTACTATTGTCATTTTGCATTATTGAAACACTATTTTCCTAATTAATGCTGTTCATTTGCTTTGACACAATCTGTAGTTGTTAAAAGCGCTATATAAATAAAGGTGACTTGACTGACTTGACTTACCAGTTTTTTGGGTATTTTGCTGACTAGTTGTTCTTTTACCAGACAAAACGGGTATTTTCTGACAGGATCTGGTGTCCGGGGCTGGATATGATATTTCTTGTGTGGAGGCATGATATAACAATTCTAATTCATCTAATTTTTATTCACACATGGGGTTCAAAATAGTCTAGTTGGTATTTAAAAATGTTCAACTAACATGCATACATACAAACAAACAAACAAACATTTAATAATAGGCGAGTGGCGGAAATAAATAATAAATAAAATAAATAAATTTCAGTTCCAAGAACAATTTGAATGTTTCTGGTTTATTGAGTGATTCAGCAATAATGCTCACTGTAATTAACAGTGAGGTAAAAGTCCATAATGAAATACAGTAAGATATATTCATAGTACAGGCTACTCCTAGGTGTTTCTTGCTTTCTGCTTAATAAAACATTAAGAATTCCAGGTAATGAAAATATTGCAAGCCCAAACAAGAGTGCAGACTCTTGCTGGACCCAAACAGGAAATTAAGTCCTTACTCATAGTTGGTAGGTATATATAGGGCAGCAATTTATACCTATCAAGGCTACAAGCTTGGGATTCAGTTTGGCTTATTGACTTATTTACCCCCGCCCCCTTTTTTTGCATTAAATTAGTGTTTCTTTTCAGCTGACCCCTCAGATGTGTTGACTTCCCCTTTCAGAAAAGGAGCTGCAGGCCCATCAGCCACTTCCTTTTGGCTGCTGTTCCAGAACACACAGAGAACACTCAGAGAACCACATAATCAAAGTGACCCTTTTTTTTTATTCTGATGACAGCTGTAATTCCCCCTTCTAACCATCTGTTTGACAACAGCAGTTCCTCATTCATTTTAATAAAGCAAGTCCTTCTTTGTACAAAAATAGCTATCAGTTAGTATTATTATATTAGTAGTGTATGTTAGTATTAGTTAGGTTGTGACTTTATACAGAAGTTGCAGTAGAAGGTAAGAATATTAATGCAATTAATTAGCTGTGTATACTATACTAACATTCCATGGAAATAGACCAGTATCGAGTAGTATGGTATACAACAGAAATAGTTTGAATATAGAGAGCATGATATAAAAAAATTCAGAATTCAACCCTACTTGATCCTTAACTTTCAATTTACATTGAATTCATTTTAATCTTGTTCTCATTAAACAATGCACAAGTCTTAGTTAACACAAATCAGAATCTCTGCAATGGATCAGTTTTAACTGTCTCCCAGGGATAACGTGATATATATATTAGGTCATAATACAGAGCTATATCTTTAAGCATGTGCGATTAACGTTATAATATTTATTCATTCATCTATTTACCACCCTCATTACTGCTGTACAGTGGCGGCTCGTCGGGAGAGGCAGTTAAAAGTAAAAGCTTTTTTATCACGAATGTGCCAAATCTGCTGATGTAATTACAACCACTAATGATAGAGAAGGGGAGGGGGAGGCCCGGGGGAGAGCTGAGCTCTCATGCCTCTGTTGGTAAAAAAAAATTAAAAATGAGCCAATCGCCATCGAGTGTTCACTTATAGCGCTGAGGAGTGTTGAGAAAAGAAATCTCGCAGGGGAGGCTAGCCTCCCTTCTGGAATATCAACCAATCATCATAGAGATGTAAATTACGTGATATTAGTTTGAACGTCTCCCGCTGCACTGATAATGTACCAAGTACTTATGATGAGTAGTGATAGTGAATATTTGATCGCCAACAGATTTACCAAGCTGTCCTTCAAAACAGCATATACAAATTAAAAATAAAGGGAGAACATGCCTAAGCTGGATATAGGCTACAGCAATCAGCTTAATTAAATGGCGCAACAGGCAGCTCTCTTTTAACACATGTTTGCTTCAAGTGATAGGCCAGGTAAGTGAAATATTATCTTGCTGTATGTATGCATTTCACTTACATGTTCTGAAATAAAGGCAAACAAAAAAAGTCATTTACGAGGTAAGCAAAATAATAATAATAATAATCGGCAGGGATCCCCAGACCAATACAATTAGTGTGCTCCTCGAATTTTAAAACTCACAAGCTGCCTTGCCAAGACTCGAGGTACGCAGGGAGAGCTGGTCGGGGCCAGCGGAGAGGAGAGAAAAGAGAATGGGCTATACTGGTTGAGCTCGGTGTAAAGGAGGCTCTTCTGGAGCGGATTTGGCTAGAAGCGCATCCAGGACTAGAGAGGATCCTGGCAGACATATGAGGCGAGATAGGTGGTACTAGACTGGAGTTGCCTGGGATGGAGCCTGCACGGGAATCTGGTCAGAGGGGAGCGATAAACTGGACCTCTTGTGTGGAACGGATATCCTCTCTGGGCCTTAAACTCAGGACACAAGGTCTTTCTTGGGCTAACTCGGGAATAGGATAGTACCCTCAATGGTCCTAAAACCCCCCTTTTTTTTCGGGAACATGAGCCCTCTCTGGGCCTAACTCGGGAATAGAATCCCTCTCTGGGCTAATCTCGGGAACAGGAGACCTCCTGTGAAACTGGGACTGGGGCCCTCTCTGGGCTAAACTCTCACGACTCTGCTCAGGGGCTTGAGCAGATCTGGAGCTGTGCTCTGAGACGGGTGCATGGTCTGGATGGGATTCTCATACAGGCTGTTGGACTGAAGGTAAACTTGGAGTCAACTCACTGGTACAAGTAGGCTCTGGTGCAGATTCAAGGGTTAGAGCAGGCTCTTTACTGAATTCTGGGGTCTGGGCGGACTCATAACTGAACTATGGAATTGGAACGGACTCTGAATTAGTTTGGACTGTAGTGGATTCTGGACTGAACTTGATGAAATGAGCGGACTCAGGGGCTGGAGCCGACACTAGAGCAGACTCAGGGGCTGGAGCCGACACTGGAGCAGACTCAGGGGCTGGAGCCGACACTTGAGTGCGAATCAGGGAATGAGACGACACTTGAGCCGCACTCAGCGAGCTGGAAGCCAGACACTTTGAAGGAGGACTCAGGGGCCTGGGAACTGACAATGGAGCGGGGCTCAGGTTGGCTTGGAGCTGGACACGGAGTGGACTCGGGGGCTGGAGCTGACACTGGAGCAGACTCAGGGGCCGGAGCCGACACTGGAGCGGACCATTTTGGACTGACTGAAGAAGCTAATTATTTCGGATTTCTGGGGACGGGACAACAACTCACGGGCTGGAGCCGATACTGGAGCGAACTCAGGGGTTAATTCCTGGTTCAGAAAAGACACTGGGTGGTAGTCAGGAGCTAGATTTGCAGAGGCTCGTTTCTTCCTCCTGTGCCTCCTCCTTTGGGCAGAGGTGAAAAGGAGTGCTGCGGTGTTATTAGTTTCAGAGTTTGTTGCACGCTTTGGGGCAGGCTCATAGACTGGAGCGAACTTGGAATCGGCGGTCATAATAGGTGATGACTTAGACGAAGGACCGGATGGAGTGGATATCAGGCCAGAAGTGATCTGTAGAGGGGAGCCTAAGGAAGTGTAAAAATAGTAAAACAAATAGGAAAATAAAAATAGTCATTTAGTAGATACAGAAAGACTTCTGCAATACTGTATTTGTATGCACTTGATTTGATTTGCATATACTAATGCAAATTCTTAGTTTAAACAGTTAACAGTTTAAACATTAAACAGTTTACAGTAACTGTTTATTATACTGTACAAGCATCAATGGTAAAAGTGTCTGAGTGTACACTTAATTGCATATATTAATATCTTAGACCAAAGTACAGTAAAAAAAAATAAACAAATACCTGTTCTCTGAATGTCATGATTATGGTGCTCATAGAAAATCTACTCAAAATGGGGTTTATAAATAACATTGTTTTGGCTCTTTTGACAATTGTTGAATTTAATATTTTTGTCACCATTATTACAATATATTATTTAAGACTTTGATTTTTGCACAATAAAATACTTTGCTGAAATATATGTAGTTTTCTTCAACATTAATTTCACCAGGTGTCTGGCTAAACATAGTGCCCAGAAACTGCCCTTGAGGTTTTTTGAAAGAACAGATTGCTAACAGATGTTGCTTCTTCAGAAATTATAGACCTATTTGATTCCAGTCAAGTCATAAATACTGTACTACATTTTTAAAATACTGATAAAATATGGATATATACTGTATTGTATATATCAATAGCAAACATGTATTTGAAAGCCCCTATAGCACTTGTACAGAAGTGTTACTGTCTTTTGTATTGTATGCATGTAAATTTGCATCATGAATCATTTTCATTGCTTTACACAAAATGCATTTAGTGACCACATCTTTCTAAATACATTAACTCTTTTGTCATTCATTCATAGAATGATGGTAAATATTGTGCATTTCTACATAAAGTACAATATATTATATATAATACATATATTCTACATATATATAAAAAAACACTGTATAAAATTAAATTAAATTAGCTGAGCAATTTCAATAAAATGATATAGTGTTTTAAAATCACTTAAGGACTAATTTCAGAACCTGAGTTTTGAAAAATGACATCAAGCTTCTGATATTTGTGCCAAAGTGACTGTAAAATATAATTCCAAACACAGTTAAATGCCATTTCAGCTAAAAATCTACCCAGGTGTGCTGTTTCAATTTTGTCACAATATTTTTTTGTAAATGTCACAAATTCGGTTCATGGACTCCGTTAGTCACAACCAGATGTAACTTTCCTATTTTATTGACTCTTGCACTACACACTGTTGCATTTCACCCCGGACTACATATCCCATCATTTTTGCACGATTTTGTGAACACTGCACTGATTGCACAAGCTTTTCTAATCACATCACTCACTATATAACACCCACTCTAACCACATTTCTCTGCTGAGTATTGTTTAGCGTTTTTCACTCCCCTAGTGTTAGCTGCCTTACCTAGCCATTCCGTGTTTTCGGTTTTAGTCTCGTGTTTTGTCCTGCGTTTAGCACTCCACAAGTGTTAGCTGCATTACCGAGTCTAGTGTCTTGTTTTCATCGTCTTGCCTTGTCTGTTTCCCCATGTTCTGATCACTGCCTGTGTACCTGAATTATCCCTCGAGTCTCGCCCAATTGGATACTGTTCACCCCTGCCTGGATCTTTGCCTTGTACCTTGACTATCCCTCTTGCCTTGCCATCTATATACCTGTTTGCCATTGTTCGACCCTGCCTGTTACAACCACGTCTCTGTCTTCTATTCAAATAAAAGCTTGCAGATGGATCCACCGATACACGTCTCTGTTGGCCCAGGACAGTAAAAGTGGGTGCTTTTGAAGTAAGTGGAATGCCGATCATAAACTGTTTGCTGGCCATATAACTTTTGTTCTGAAACAAAATCAGGATGAACAATAGATGGACAGTTGTCAAACAATGACACTCAACAGAACATACATTAAGACCCAATAATCATACTAATTTGTGGAAAATGGGCATCCGATGACCTCTTTAAAACAAGGATCCATGTTTTTGGTTTCTAATACTCACATTTAAAAACACCAGCGTCACTGTTCTGTCCGTGGTCTCCTGGGATAGAAAAGTATCCATCGGATGAGCACTTCAGAATCTGGGCTGAAACAGTAGGGAGGCATGCTTTACGTATGTTTTCTCCACATATAGGTGGAGGCGGACACAAACTTGGTATACGCAGGACCAAATCTCACAATAATTAGTACACCACCCATGTAATTCTTGCCATACTCTTTTATGAATGTTGAGGATTCGGACATACAGTGGGTAAAATAAGTATTGAACACATCAACTTTTTTCTCAGTAAATTTATTTCTAAAGGTGCTGTTGACTTGAAGATGAAAAAAGGGTAGACATTTCAGCAAGACAATGATCCCAAACACAGCCAAGGAAACTCTCAATTGGTTTCAGAGAAAGAAAATAAAGCTGCTAGAATGACCCAGCCAATCACCTGACTTGAATCCAACAGAAAATAAGAACTAAAGATCAGAGTTCACAGAAGAGGCCCACAGCACCTTCAAGATTTGAAGACTCTGTGGAAGAATGGGCCAAAATTACACCTGAGCAATGCATGCAACAAGTTTCTTCACACAGGAGGCGTCTTGAAGCTGTCATTACAGGCTTTTGTACAAAGCATTAAATACATTTCAGTAGTTCAATACTTTTTCCCTGTGCCATTCCATTTTATTACACAGAACTTAATTTCTGAACTTATTTGTGTGTTTCTTTGTATGTATACTTAGGTTGTTACGACATCCGGTGAAAATTTCATGTGAACAGCACCTTTAGAAATATATTTACTGGGAAAATGTGATGGAGGTGATGTGTTCAATACTTATTGTACCCACTGTACTTATTTGTTCGCCTACTGCTCTTTGACCTATATAGTAGGGAAGTATGCAGATTCGGATGCAGCGATTGCCTGTCATGTGGACCAAGTCCTGTGGCCAGACCCATCATGAAGACGTAATGCTGTGGCAGAATGAATCTCACATTGACTTTGATTTTGCAGTTGCAAAATATATTTGCGTGTACAGAAAACAATGCCGGGAACACTGTCATTGCAGTATAACACCAAGTCAGTTAAACTTCAGAGATATCTCTCTGTCCAGTTAGGGAGCTCTCGGTCCAGTTAGTAAGTGATTGATTGTTTTGGTGCAAAAGAAAGTGACAGAGGCAAAAGCAAGACAACCCCGCCCCCAAAAGGAATGGTTTTTGTCTCTAGTTTTGTGTTTTGTTAGGGTCCTTGTCACTACTTGTGCCATGAGGCAGTAGCTGCAACCCAATCAGGTTTGGTGTGTCTCCCAGGACAGTTTCAAGAGCATGCAGGTGATTCTATAATTGAAGATACATTTAGCATTTCAAAACAGAAAATCTGTTCATTAACAGAAATTCTTTCCAGTATCTTATTGAAAACATTTTCAATTTTAATAATTCAGTGCTTGCCAAACACAAGTAACTTCCTTTTTTTTTTGACAATTTTTTTCTTTATAGTATTATTTGTCAGCTGTTACAGACAAATGTTGTTGCAATATTATAAGGGTGCAAAAATACATCAATAATATTTATGAGATTTTAAAAATCAATTTAATTATTTTTGGAAAATAACTATTTAGGGCTTTTATACATAGATTACACAATGATACATGATGGAAAAAATACACTATTCCGGACAAAAAGAAACCATGAATTTCAGCTATATAAGACACTTTTTACAGAAAATATTATATTATTATGGCCTGTAATATATTGTGATCCATGACAACGAGTAACAAATGATTAAAATAATTTAAAAATATATAAACATTTGAAAAAAAGCAGAAAAAAGTAACTGCCAGAGCCCTCCAAAATGACCTCAAGCAGGCAGACTCCATAAGGGTGGCATGAAGGCCTGATGTCCTGTAGTGTGACCTGTGCTCACAGCCCAGCACCATGCAACTCATCAAGGACTCTGGGCATCATTCTCCTGGTGTTATTGGAACCGTAACATAAATTTTCTTTCGCCTATAAACCATAAGTGTCTTAAGGGCTGTTCCACAGGTGCATGTGCAATAATTGTTTACGGTTCATTAAACAAGCATGAAAACATTGTTTAAACACTTTCTTATAAAGACTATTTGGATTGTTTGGTAAAGCTTATTTGGATTTGACAAAATTATCTTTAAAATAAAGCATCCTAAATAAAAGGATATGGATATATATATATATATATTGTCACGTGTGTTCCCGTTGAGTTCCTGGTTGCCTTATTTGGTCCTTCCTGTTCCTGTCCCAATGTAGCTTGATTTGTTCCAGGTGTATCTCATTATTAGTTATCCTCCTCACCTGTCTTCCCCTTGTTATCTGCCCTATTTAGTTCTAGCCTGTTCTCAGTTTCTTTGTCTGGAACTGTGTATGGCTCCTCCTTGTGCTATGTGTGATTCCCTGAAGCAGAATATTAAACGCCTTTGTTTTGTACTCCTGGTCTCCTCACACCGTGCTCCTCACAGTAGCAACCCATGACATGTATACAGTGTATGGTAGTATTGTTAGAATTTTTTGACGTAGTAAAAATGTGTAATTTTAACTGTAAAATATTGTAAAAATGCTATGAAAAAAAGCTGTTAATAGGTGAACAGTTAGTTACCTTACTATATACTGGGAAAAAAACTGTAAAAGATCTAACTGGACATTTCATGTAATTTTACAGTAAAATGCTGTCAATTGTACAGTTTTTAGAAGTACAAAAGAACAAAAAAAAAAGTTGATGATCAGCATCATGGTACCAACAAAGCTGGATTGGAGTGGTTTGGTTTTGTCAACTCGAAACTAATCCTGTAACTACCAAGCTACCATCATGGTGCAGGCCCCAGATCAATTTCCAGATCAATTATACACAATAATAAGAATTATACTGACACATTCACATTCTTCAGAAAGACTGTTTATGAGACATTGTGGATTTAACCTTTTTACATCTTCACAGCAGAAATGGGCAAAGGTTTTATAAATGAATCATCGCAAACAGAATGTATTGCTTGTTACTCTCGGAGTCCAGGCAGGTGATCCAGCATCATCTTTATCAGTAACATGCATTTTGACAGCAGTCCCCACTTCCTTCTCTGTGACAGATACAGTGTACTGTTAAAAAAAAACTGTCAACAGTGGCTGTATAAGTAACATCTAGGTTACTTGTGTAACCCTCGTTCCCTGAAGGAGGGAACAGAGATGTTACGTTAGTGACTGACGAATTGGGATCTCGCCCGAGAGCCCAATCACCTTCGAGTGTTAACTAAACAAGCCAATGACAGTTGGCGTGCGTGTTTCGCCCCGCAGCGCGGGTATAAAAGGAGAGCGCGTGCAAACGCACATAATTTTTTCGCTGAGGAGCCGAGACTACGAGCCCCGGCCGTACAGCGGTGGTACAGAAACTGTGGCAACAGGACGTGACATCTCCATTCCCTCCTTCACGGAACGAGGGTTACACAAGTAACCTAAACGTTCCCATTCAGTCAGTCACGTTCAAAGTTACGTCAGTCGGGACTGACGAATTGGGATCCGTATGGAAAACGCCACTATTGCTGACCCCCTCCAGTGCCCTGCGGAAGCCGGCAAGTCCCCCCACACCAGCTGGGGCGGAAGATAGGACAGCGGCTAGACAGAGGTGTCCGCCACTGCTGTTCCATACAGTGGTACATTGGATAACACTGGGAAAGCGTACCCAGTTGGGACGCTACGGAAGCCACATCCCGCACATAGGAGGTATCATGTGGAATTACACATATGGACTGGCCCAGGGCAGTACTACATATGGAGGTCTCTGCGGTAGACTCAACCCGCCTGGGGTGAGATCACTAAACAGCAGAGATGGCAGTGAACGACTGACAGGGAAAGACACGGGCTCACCGAGAAGGGAGCCGTATCGTGGAAGAATACACATGTGGGATCACCCGAAGGGGGAATCACTACACACGGGCACCTAGCCCAGCACAAGGGCTGACCTTGGGCATGCACACGAGTGCTGAGCCTGGCGTCTGGCGCTCCGCCACGCCTGACCGCCGAGGGTGCGGGAGGAACTCCACCAGGGTTCGCCAAGGGGAACTGATTGAGGAGCACAAAGCGCACGTATCCAGTCCGGTGAGGGGAATGGCGCAGCAAGCGTGATTGACACAGAGCAGGTCCTGTTTTACTGCCTACCTGAGGCGAGTACACAAGAGAATACGGGCTCTACACGGAGATTATAGAAGCTCGCAAACGTGTTAGGCGTCGCCCAGCCGGCAGCTCTACAGATGTCTGCTATCGAGGCGCCCCGCGCCAATGCCCAAGAAGATGCCACTCCTCTCGTAGAGTGAGCTCTCACTCCGAGGGGGCATGGTAAACGTTGGGCCTGGTATGCCAAGACTATAGCCTCCACTAACCAGTGGGCAAGTCTTTGTTTGGAGACAGCCTTTCCTTCTGCTGACCTCCAAAGCAGACAAACAGCTGGTCTGAGGTCCTGAAGCTCCGCGTACGGTCAACGTAAATGCGCAGAGCGCGAACGGGACAGAGCAGAGTGATGGTTGGGTCTGCCTCCTCCCGGGGCAGTGCTTGGGCGTGGTGGGAACTTTGGGCACATATCCAGGTCGGGGTCTCAGGTCAACGTGAGAGTTACCCGTTCCGAATTATAGGCACGAATCGTCGACCGAAAAATGCCTGCAGGTCCCCTACCCTCTAGACCGAGGCCAATGCGGTGAGGAGCACTGCCTTCAACGACAGAAACTTAAGCTCTACCAACTGCAGAGGCTCGAAGGGCTCCTCCTTCAGGGCCATCAGGACCGAGGGGAGATCCCAAGAAGGTAACAGGTGAGAGCGCGGAGGATTCATCCTCCTTGCCCCTCTGAGAAACCTGACGACCAAGTCGTGCTTCCCCACAGACTTAACGTCTACTGCATCGTGATGCGCGGCAATGGCGGCAATCACTTTCAGGGTGGGGGAGAGGAGACAGCCTTAGCTCAAACAATCTGCAGGAAAGAAAGAACGACTTCCGATCGGGCATTTACGGGGGTCTTCCTGGCGGGTAGAGCACCAACCGACGAACAGGTTCCACTTCAGCCTGTAAGCGTGTCTGGTAGACGGGCTCTAGCTGAAGCGATGGTGTTCACTACCGCTGGAGGTAGCCCACCTAGAAACTACGCGTCCCGTCCAGGGACCATAAGTGGAGATTCCACAAGTTTGGACGCGGGTGCCAGAGGGTGCCCCCTCCCTGAGAAGGAGATCCCTCCTCAGAGGAATTCACCAAGGAGGGGCTGTCCTGAGGAGCATCAGTTCGGGGAACCAAGACCGACTGGGCCAATATGGCGCTACCAAGAAGACCTGCTCCTCGTCCTCCCTGACCTAGCACAGTGTCTGTGCAAGAAGGCTCAATGGGGGAAACGCATATTTGCGTAGGCCCCGAGGCCAGCTGCACGTCAGTGCGTCCGGCCGAGGGGTCCCGCGGCCAGGGAGTAAAACCACTGGCAATAGGACGTGTCCGGGGAGGCAAACAGGTCTACATGAGTGTCCCCAAAGCGTCTCCAAATCAGCTGGACTGTCTCGGGTGGAGTCGCCATTCTCCCGGAAGAGCTCGTGAGAGCTCGTCGGCTGCACGATTAAGCTCGCCTGGGACATGAATGGCGCGAAGCGACCTCAGATGCTTCTGACTCCAGAGGAGGAGATGGCGGGCGAGTTGCGACATGCGACGGGAGCGTAGACCGCCTTGGTGGTTGATGTACGCAATGGTCGCAGTGTTGTCCGTACGGACCAATACGTGCTTGTCATTTAGCAGCGATTTGAAGCGGCTCAGAGCCAGCCATACTGCTTGCAACTCGAGGTAGTTGATATGCCACTGCAGTCGGGGCACTGGCCGGAGCCCCGCAGCTGCATTCCCATTGCTCATGGCACCCCAGCCCCTGGCAGAGGTATCTGTTGACACAACAACATTCCTGGATACTTGCCCAAGGGACACCCATGTCTGAAGAAAGGCAAGATCTGTCCATGGGTTGAGGGTCTGATGGCAGAACGGGGTAACTGAAACCCGGTAAGTGCCGTGTCGCCATGCACATCTCGGGACCCGGTCGTGAAGCCAACGATGAAGCGGTCTCATATGAAGCAACCCGAGCGTCGTGACAGCGGCTGCGGATGCCATATGCCCCAGGAGCCTCTGAAATTGTCTCAGTGGAACCGCCGTCTTGCACTGGAAAGACCCCAGGCAGTTCAGAATCGACTGCGCACGCTCTACTGAGAGACATGCCGAGAGGTTGACAGAGTCTGGCTCCATGCCGAGAAAAGAGATCCTCTGCACCGGGGAGAGTTTGCTCTTTTCCCAGTTGACCCAAAGCCCCAATCGGCTGAGGTGACTGAGCACCATATCCCTGTGTTCGCACAACTGCGCTCGGGACTGGGCCAGTATGAGCCAGTCATCGAGGTAGTTGAGAACGCAAATGCCCGCTTCCCTCAATGGAACGAGGGCTGCCTCCACGACCTTGGTGAAGACACGAGGCGACAGGGATAGCCCGAAGGGGAGGACCTTGTACTGATATGCTCGCCCTTCGAACGCAAAGCGGAGAAACGGTCTGTGTCGAGGGAGAATCGAGACATGAAAGTACGCGTCCTTGAGGTCGACCGCTGCGAACCAATCGAAAGGACGGACGCATTGAAAGATGCGTTTCTGCGTCAACATCCTGAACGGGAGCTTGTGAAGGGCCCAGTTCAGCACGCGCAGGTCCAGGATTGGTCGTAACCCACTGCCTTTCTTGGGTACGATGAAGTATGGGCTGTAAAAACCTGACCTAACCTCAGCTGGAGGGACCGGCTGTATCGCATCCTTCACCAGCAGGACTGCAATCTCTGCACGCAAGACAGGAGCATCCTTGTCCGGCACAGAGGTGAACCGAATGCCCCTGAACTTGGGAGGGCGCCGGGCGAATTGAACCGCGTAGCCGAGTCTGATGGTTCTCATGAGCCAGCGAGACGGTCTGGGGAGCGCTAACCAGGCCCCCAGCGACCGAACTAGCGGGACCAGGGAGACCACCGACGTACCCGCAGTGGGGCAGCGAAGTGGAACACAGGGACCCAACCCGGGAGGCCGCGCGTCCCAGGGTGGGGTCTGAGTGCGCGGCGCGCCACTTACCTGGCTCCACGGCTGGGCAGGGGACTCATGAGGAGGCATAGCGTCCTTGAACTGAACCATGCTGCCCATTGGCAAAGGGAGAGGGGGACGGCCGTGTGGAGACTGGGTCTCGTGCACCGCCGTCCTCGCCCTCTTGGGACCCGGAGGCAAAGGAAACCGCTCTTCTGTTGAGGTTTTGGGCACCACTGGCTGGGTAGCCAGCGGCGGAACAGAAAAAAACAGGAACAAAGGTTTCTCCACCCGGCCCTCCGCCGGGGGAAGGAGTGGTGTGGTCACCATCTCCTGAAGAGCCGGATCCAAGACCCCCGGGTCGCCCATCCCAGGGACGCCGCCCGCCCTGGCGCTTCACGGGCTAGGCAGGGGCGGAGGCGGGCTGCGCCGATTTCCTGCGGCCGGCTCCACGCTGCGGCCGTTGGGAAGGCTGCTGCTGCGGCCGAGCTGGAGCGGAGATGGAGACCACAGGAGGGCGCTCTCGGCGACGAGCAGACAGAGGGGCTGCAGCCGGCGGTGGGGTGGCTACAGCAGCCGACCGCCGGGGCAGGATGCGTCGAGACGCCTCCGTCTGCTTCCGTGTGGCGGAGAACTGTTGGGCAGAGCCCTCCACCGCTTCGCCGAATAGGCCGGCCTGGGAGATCGGGGAGTCCAGGAAGCGATGCTTGTCAGTCTCCCTCATATCCGCCAAGGTCAGCCACAGGGTGCGC
>JADLZN010000697.1:46453-70751 GCA_018155175.1 Sinocyclocheilus anophthalmus
AGACGAGAACTTACAGGCCCTGGACGGAAGGCGGGGACTACCCCTCCAGGCGGCGGCGCTTTGCGGGCAGAGCTACATGGCAATAGCGCACTCAACCGGAGGGATGTCCACATACCCTTGGGCCGCCCCCCCATCGAGGTTGGTGAGGACGGAGGAGGCACCAAGTCTTTTTCGGGCAGAAAAAGGTGCCTTCCACGAATTTGTAACCTCCTCATGCACTTCCGGGAAGAATGGAACCGGGGGCGGCTGCCGACGCCCGGCCTGCGCCCTCAGGAACCAATCATCCAGCCTCGAGCATTCAGGAGAAGGAGGAGGCCTCCAGTGCAGACCGACACTCTCGGCGGCCCGGGAAAAGCATAGCAGTTAGCTCTGGATCTGACTCGGGCAACGCCATTCTACCTGACGGTGGCAGCGCAGCCGCATCCTCATCTCCAGAGCCTAGCTCACACTCCGATGCAGCGATCGACATCCTGTACTCTGCCTGTGCCCCGCACAAGATGCAGGACCCCGCCCTGTCCGAAGACCCAGCACACTCGTCCAGAAGCACCAGGTGGTGCGACATGCTCAAGGAATGAGAGCCCCGCAGAGACGTACTCGACGGGAAAACTCTCACCGTGACCCTCAGGTCTCCCTGACAATGAACCGAAGTAGCCCTCCGAGAACCGGAAGAGCTGAGCGGGGCCTGGCAAGGGGGATACCCCCCCGTTTAGTGAGGAGGTATCTAGACTGCAACGTCGCGATGGTCATTTTCCCGCACTGAGAACATGACTCATCCTTGAGCGCTGCTTCAGCGTGCTGTAAGGCCAGGCACGAGAGGCAGCGATCATGAACATCAGATGGAGGCAGGAAACGACCGTATCCAGAAACGCACGAGCGGGAAGCCGTCTTTAAAAAGACGCCTGTCGCTCGTGTAGCTCTTTTAGACATTTGCTCTTTTAGGAAAAAAAAAGGAAACACTCTTTTAGAGAGAGGGAAGGTCGCGGCGAGACCGCAGAATGGCAGCTGCAGCACGCGAAGATGAGCAGCACTGAATGGCAACCCCCGCTGACGCGCCGTAACACTAACGCCAGCTGTTTCCAAACACTCGCGGAGATTCGTCCTGAGAAGGCTCGGCTCCGAAACGAAAACTGATGTTGATTTGAATGCGCTCTCCTTTTATACCCGCGCTACCGGGCGGGGTGCGCATGGCGAAACACACACGCCAACTGTCATTAGCTTGTTTAGTTAACACTCGAAGGTGATGGGGCTCTCGGGCGAGATCCCAATTCGTCAGTGTAACGTAGAAACGTGACGATGAAAGGGAAACTATTTTATTAGCTGAAACAGTAGTATAAGCTTTTTTGGGGGGGAAAGGGGAAAAAGGCCTATATTTGAGACCCATGCAGGGCTCTAAGCCACTTCATCCAACGCTGTTTTGTTCTCATCTGTGAGCATGCTCTTGATATATGTAATTTACCATTTTGTCACAATTAGTTCTGCTTCAACCCCCCCACACACACACGCATGACAGACAGGAAAGGACATTATATATGTACATGAAAAATGTAGAAACTGCGAACAACTATGGGGCCACATTGGCAGCCGTAAGATCACCCCCAAAAAGGAAGACCTCAAGAATAATTAGGACAATGTGTGCAAATGTTTAGGGCCCCATCCTAAATTTTGCCTGCCCCCAATCACTAAATCCGCCCCTGGATACACCTATTATATATAATAAAATTATCATGATATTATCTGTCATAAACATTATCAAACGCTGTCAAAAACAGTAGCATTAACACTAGTACACACAGATCTGTAGAACAAGTAGGTTACAGAATTAAATGAAATATGCAAAAACTAGCCATGAAGAAGTATATGCCATGTCATTCAGTATAGTTAAATTTTCACAAACCATGCTATAAACTTTCATAAGAGCACTAAACAAAGTTATTGTAGTTATGTATTGTTGCAATAAACAACGGATAAAATTATCCACCCTTAAATATAGTAAAGTATTAACAAATTTTGATGCAATAAATAGGGTATGATTTAAAAATAATCAACCATTCTCCAAAACAGAGAAAACATCTTTTACAAACATCTACATGTCCCCCTAACCTATCCATCCTAATGTGTGCATGCGCCATGAGTGTAGAATACTTAACACTTTTTAATAAAACGTAAATTCGTCCCCCCGCGATTTTTTGGCCAGGTGATTGTCATAGAGGTTTCCAGGGCCAATGACCAAAAAAAAAAAAAAAACAAGACACAATATTGCGGACTGATGTTTATTCTTATCATACATCTTAAAACAAGATGTGATATGAGTGTGATACATAGGCTACATTGTAACAGTTCTATATTGAATTACTGTTACTGTAGTTCGTCTCCTCAACACTAGGGGGCTACGTCCTCAGGTATGAGGGTGAAGACATCACTATAAGTGGAGAGAGTAAGTGAAGGGGGGGGGGGGTTAATAGAGAGGCAGGATGTTTGAGGGATGGCTCACCGTTTGCATCCTTTTTTAGGCCAGAGATGGGAAAATGTTTTTCTACTGAATCTCTGAGCCTTATGTTAAATTAAGTGTATGTTACACAAGGTCTTGAGTCAAGTTGCTCTATTAGACTGTGTACAATAAGCTCAACCGCGAAATGCGTGTGGGAGATGCCAATGGATTAAATACAGACGGTCTGTGTATTATTCATTGACTGATTCATCGTGCCATCGCCAGTATTGGAACGTTTGGGAGAAAATTGTTGGCAATGGCCAAACACCGCTGGAAATACAGGTGTTTGTAGAACGTATTGCCTGGACTGTTTTGAAGGAACTGATTTGTACATATTATGGGGATGGGGTGAAATGGTTGTTTATGTGTGGAGGTTGCTTGTTTGTATACACTATGGCACTTTAATATATTAATATCAAAAACTCAATGGATTGTATCCCATATTTTTATTGTGGCTTTCGTTAAACTGATGTTTGAGAGAGTTTGCTACACAAAATGGCACCCGAACAGGGACAATCTAAATTATATTGAGTAAAATCAGTGTGTACTTACTTGGGAAGTAATTCATTTATATGAGAAAAGTTTTGTATAGAGTGTTTATACCCCTGTCAGTCGATTTATTGCATGAATACTCATTCTGAAGGTCATACTTTCTCATAACTTTTCTAGATGGCGACTGACCCTGCCGAGATTGGGAGTGAGTATCTCATAGAGCCTAACTATAATTCAGATGCATTTATTGTGCATCGGGAACCTGTCAGAGACCTGATTCAGTCATTTAGCAGTCTTTATCTGGAGCCTGAGCAGGAGGCTGATGAGGGGAAGGAAGTGGAAGATAGAGGTTTGCTACCACTTCCACCACCTCCTGAAGATGAAGATGAAAGTCTTATATCCCTAGTGTTGGCCAACCGAGTTAAATATTTGGAAACTAGAATGAGTGTGATAGAGGGAAACCTGAGTGGCCGTCTTGATAAGTTTGAAACTCAGGTGCTGGATAATTTGAACACTCATCAGAACAAAATAAGTTCTTTAGAAGTTCAGGTCAAGGCTTATGAAAGGTCTTTGAACCAACGAGATGAAGCAATTGTTACCGAGGCTAAGAATGAATGTCAACGAATAAAACAGGTCTTAGAGGAAAGCATCCAAGATTTGGGTAGAGCAGTCATGGATTGTCTTAAGCGGAGAGATGCTACTTCCACTCCTGCCAGACATTCAACTCCACTTCCAGAAATTTACTCTCGCTCTATTCAGTTTGGATGGGGAGGACCCTATTGCCTATCTGGAGAAATGCGAAGAGTATCTTGCCATCCAACCTTTAAGTAATGCTGAGATTTTGTCTGTTACCATCTGTTCTCACCCATACGGCCAAGGACTGGTGGGTAGCTGAGAAGGCACGTGTCAAGTCGTGGACACAATTTTAAACAGTTTTTCTGCAGTCATTTTTACCTGAAGACCACGAGGTGGAAGCAGAGAGAAGGATTAGGGAACGAAAGCAGGCAGTGGATGAGAACATTTGTTCTTTTGTTTATCAATATAGAGCTCTATGTCTAAGATTGAAGCCTGCCATGACAGAGCGTGAGATTCTTCAAGCTATATTGAGGAACTGCAATCCGCGCATTGCCAGCATTCTGAGAGGAACTGTGTCTACGATAGAAGAGTTAGTGCGTGTAGGCACGCTGGTGGAACGTGATCTGAATGAAGAGAGACTTTTTGGAGGCAAAGACAAGCAGAGCAAGCAACATTACGTGGAGGAGGAAAGCCAGGCCGAGGACGTCCCAACAGCCATAACATTGCTGTATATACAGAGGTTTACCAATCCCCCATGATAACTCTGACGTTGCCTTTGAATATTCGTAACCATCATTTGGAAGCAATTATTGACACCAGAAGCTCTTATTCTTTAATCCAAGAGTCTCTCTGGGATCAGATTAAGCAGGAAGGGGAGTCTTTGCAGTCCAGTAAGGGTCAAACATTCTCGCTTGCCAACAGTCGTGTACAGCACGCATTAGGAAAAGTTTCTCTACAATGTGTAGTGCATAATCAAGTATATCCGTTCAGGGTATTTGTGATGAGGAATCATGATTTGACCTTTCCTCTCATTATCGGACTTGAGTTTCTGTCTATTTCTGGCATGAAGTTGGATTTTGCTGCCGCATCCTATATATTCCCTGAAGAGGAGAAGTCACATTATTTTATTGCTCCTGCCAGCTTTAAACTTGCAGAGGGATTGTCCTCCGCTACTAGACTGCACATAGCGCTTCCATCTGTGCAGATGAGTGAAGCTAACCGAACAATGATAAAAGGACTGGTTGATGCAGCCGAGGTTTCACGAAGTCAAAAACGACAGCTAGAACAACTGTTGTTCGGATGGACCACGGTGTGCACGGATTCGCTGGGATGTACTTCCAACATTACCCATCGAATTAATACTAAGGATGAAATACCGGTAAGGAGAAAAGCATATCCTACGCCTGTCCATAAACAAAAGTTTATAGATGACGAAATAGCTAAAATGCTGGAGAAAAGAATAATCAGACCATCTACCTCTCCCTGGGCTGCTCCAGTAGTGCTGGTACCAAAGAAGGATGGGAGTATGCGCTTTTGTGTTGACTATAGAGCTCTGAACACCAAGACCCCCCTTGATGGCTTTCCTATGCCGCAAGTGCACGACATCCTTACTTCTCTTTACGGAGCTACGGTTTTTAGTACACTGGATTTGAGGAGTGGCTACTGGCAGGTATGCATGGAAGAGGCCAGCATCGCTAAGAGTGCATTTGTCACGAAAACTGCCCAATATGAATTCTTACGTCTTCCTTTCGGGCTGAAAAACGCTGCAGCGACTTTCCAACGATTGATGAATTCCATCCTGCGGAAGTTCATTGGCAAGTTTTGCTTCGTCTATATTGACGATATTGTGATATATTCTACCAATGTCCAGGAGCATTATGGACATCTCCGTCAGCTATTTGCTGAGTTGGAGGCTGCAGGATTGACATTGAACCTGAAGAAGTGTAATCTCCAAAAATCCCTTTCTTTTCTTGGACATGTTGTCTCAGAGGGGGGAGTGAGGACAGAACCCTCAAAGGTAGAAGCCATAAATAACTTCCCCATTCCCAAGACGGTGAAGGAAGTTCAGCGCTTTCTTGGGTTAGCGGGTTGGTACCACCGCTTTATTCCTCATTTCTCCGAACAGGCAGCCCCTCTCCATGCTCTAAAGAAGAAAGAGGCTAGATGGGAATGGACCGCAGAGTGTCAGCAAGCTTTTGAAACCTTGAAAGAAGCTCTTCAGAAAACCCCTGTGTTGCGACCCCCTGATTTCAGTCGCGACTTTCGAGTGCAGACTGATGCTAGTAACATCGGGCTCGGAGCGGTTCTTACTCAAGAGTCAGAGCAGGGAGAAAGTGTCGTAGCATACGCTTCAAGACTCCTGCATGGAGCTGAAAAGGCCTATTCTACAGCAGAGAAAGAATGCTTGGCAGTTGTGTGGGCTGTGGAGAAATGGCGTGAATACCTAGAAGGCCGTCGTTTTGACATACTGACAGATCATTCCGCTCTTACCTGGGTTTTCAACCAACCCCGACCCACATCCCATCTCACAAGATGGGCAATTAGGCTGCAAAGCTTTGAGTTTGTAGTGAAGTATCGGAAAGGTCAGTGTAACCTAGTTCCGGATACATTGTCACGGGGGTTGGAGGAGGAGATCCAAGGGATCATAGCCCTTTCGCAAGCAAATAGTGAACCATATGATTTGCCGGTGAGCTGGAAGGATATCGGTAGAGAACAGAAGGAAGATGTTACTCTCCAACCTTTGTGGGCTGAGGTAAAGGATGGTAACACAAGTTTCCACCGTGTGCATTATGTTAGCCAGAATGGGTATCTCTTCAAAAGTACCACTGACAAGAATGGGGGTCAGAATTTACAAGTTGTCATGCCATCTAAACTCTGTGAACATTGTCTGCAGTATGTACATGCCAGTCCATTAAGTGGGCATCTCGGGCGTATGAAGACTTTACGGAGGTTACTAGAGGTAACATACTGGCCTGAGATTTGAAAAGATGTCTGGAAGATGTGTAAAGAATGCCAAATATGCCAACAATATAAACCCCGCATCTCTAAACTGGCAGGGCGTCTCCAGTCCACACCAGTGGTCGAACCAGGGTACATGCTGGGGGTTGACTTGATGGGGCCATTCCCTAAAAGCACTCGTATGAATGAGTACCTGCTGGTGGTAGTGGACTATTGCAGCAAGTGGGTCAAACTGTTCTCAATGAGATCCGAAAAGACCCCTCTAATAGCTAATATTTTAGACATCTTTACGAGGTGGGGAACACCAGTGTACCTCGTATCAGACAGAGGACCGCAGTTCACTTCCCAACTGCTGAATGAGACCTGTAAGCAGTGGGCAGTGGTACAGAAACTTACCACTGCCTATCATCCCCAGACAAATCTTACCGAACGTGTCAATAGACGATGCTAGCCTCCTATGTCCGAGATAATCACCAACAATGGGACCGGTGGGTTGCTGAATTTCGCTATGCCATCAATTCCGCCTGGCAGGAGAGCACAGGTCATACTCCCGCTGAGATCGCCTTAGGGCGGAAGTTGAAAGGCCCATTAGAACGGTTGGTACATAAGCCTCCAAACCCTGACCATTCAGCATATAGTTTGCTAGAGCGGCAGAAAGTAATGCTTGGAATAGTGAAGGAGAATGTCAATAGAGCTCAGGAACGACAGGCCCGATATTATGATCTCCGAAGAAGATCAGTACAATACCAACCAGGAGATTTAGTCTGGATACTCACTCATCCGCTGTCTCGTGCAGGTGATTCTTTTATGGCGAAGTTAGCAGCCAAGTGGCAAAGTAGTGTCACAGGTTAACAAGGTTAATTATAAAGTAAAAATGCTGGATAATCCAGATGGCATTGTTACATATCATGTTGAGAAATTGAAACCCTTCTTTGGGGCTGTCCAGCCTTTTCCTAAAGGGGAGGGTGTGTAACAGTTCTATATTGAATTACTGTTACTGTAGTTCGTCTCCTCAACACTAGGGGCTACGTCCTCAGGTATGAGGGTGAAGACATCAATATAAGTGGAGAGAGTAAGTGAAGGAGGGTTTTTTTTTTAATAGAGAGGCAGGATGTTTGAGTGATGGCTCACCGTTTGCATCCTTTGTTAGGCCAGAGATGGGAAAATATTTTTCTACTGAATCTCTGAGCCTTATGTTAAATTAAGTGTATGTTACACGAGGTCTTGAGTCAAGTTGCTCTATTAGACTGTGTACAATATGTTCAACCGCGAAATGCGTGTGGGAGATGCCAATGGATTAAATACAGATGGTCTGTGTATTATTCATTGACTGATTCATCGTGCCATCGCCGGTATTGGAACGTTTGGGAGAAAATTGTTGGCAACGGCCAAACACCGCTGGAAATACAGGTTTTTGTAGAACGTATGCTGGGCTGTTTGAAGGCGAACTTGATTTTGTACATATTAGGGGAGGGGGGTGAAAGGTTGTTTATGTGTGGAGGTGGCTGTTTGTATACACATTTTTTTTTTTTTTTTTTGGGGGGGGGGGGGGGGGCCCCCCCCCCCCCCCCCCCCACAAAAAAAGTTTTGTTTTTAAAAAACACTAATGTTTTTAGGTATCAAAAAAATCATAATGATTGTATCACAATTTTATGTGGCTTCCGTAAACTGATGTTTTGAGAGAGTTTGGTACAAACAGGCAGAATATTTTTTTGAACAGTAAGAAAGATCCAATAGAAAGATTCGCAAGAGTTGTCACAGGTGGAATGAGCAGATAGACAGATCACGAGATACAAGTATAATTTTTATTGGGGAAAATGAAGAAATTTAATATCTTTTATTTAGAAGGATGCTTTTAAATGATCAAAGTGGATGATAAAGACATTTATAATGTTTTACAAAAAACTTAGTAATTTCAGATAGAATGCTGTTCTTCAGAATCTTTTATTTTCATCAAAAAAAGGGGGGGGGAAAAAGAAACCTGAAAACGTTCTACTCAGCTTTTTTCAACATAATAATAATAATAATATTAATAAATGTTTTTTGAGCAGCAAATCAGAAAAATATTGAATGATTTCTGAAGGATCGTGTTACTGGAGTAATGATGCAAAAAATTCAGCTTTGAAATCGCAGGAATAAATGAAATTTGAAATATATGCAATAGAAAAAAGTTATTTTAACCAAATAAATATCAAATAAATGCAGGCTTGGTGAGCAGCAGAGAATTCTTTAAAAACACATAAAAAATCCTACTGTCAAAAAACTTTGGACTGTATAGGTGGTGATATATCAAAGATAGAAGAGTTCAGATGGCAAAAGCCTCTAGTGCCATAAAATTTCATCTAAAATAGCATTTTTATCAGGCTCCTATGTTTATGTTCAGTTATTTTACTTTAATGGCAATGTATAGGTTATTTTCTATGCAATTAAAGTGAAAAAAATGAACATAAATATAGGGGCCTGATAAAAATGCTCACTTTAGAAGAAACATTTCAGATGGCACTTAGAGGCTTTTGCATCTGAACTGTTCATAGTAGTATATATATATATATATTATATATATAGTATAGATATATATATATATATATATCAAAGTGGTGGTGGGCCGCCAGGGCCGATTTTTTGTCCCAGTCCAGCCCTGTTCTGACTGGACAATCTGTAGTGGTTGCCACATAGGCTAAGAACTGCACCATAAACTTCCATACACATAAAACACAACATCTGTTTTCTGGATCAGACCTAAAAAACAGATGCTTAAAACACTGGTGTCAAAGTATTGGTGTGAACAGAATAAAAAAAAGCCATGAATCATCCCACCTTTCACTTAAAATTACTACTTATCAACTGTAATTCATTTACTTACCTATTGTTTAGAGACATACACAAAAAAATTTGTATCTATGTATGTGCTGTGAAATGCATAGCTTTAAGTGTAATAGTTAGAAAAGTTTGAAGTGTAATAGTTGTATAGGTAGCAGAAAAACACCAATACTCACTTTTCTTGTGACCCACATCGTAGGCAGACCAGAAAGATGACCTAAAATAAATATAATTCGTTTAATCTTAAGCAGTGTCATGTTGAAGGACTGTCATTTAATTATTTTGTGCTGTATTTGTTCATGTTTTCATGAATTCCTGTGAACACATTTGACCACGCTCAGAGAGTAGACTTTGCAAACTGTACAACTGTCCAAAACAAAGAAACAAAATATAAACATTGTCATCGATTAGTGAAAAAAAAAATGTAATTTACAAATCAACATAGACTTTCACAATTGACCAGGAGAGAGGACCTCTGTATTCTTTATACACTCTTAAAAATAAAGGTGCTTCAAAAGGTTCTTCAAGCGATGCCATAGAAGAACCATTTTTGGTTCCACAAAGAGCCATTCAGTCAAAGGTTCTTTAAAGAACCATCTCTTTCTTACCTTTTTGTAATCTGAAGAACCTTCTTTCGCCACATAGAACCTTTTGTGAAACAGAAAGGTTCTTCAGATGTTGAAGGTTTTTTATGGAACCATTTAGACAAAAAAGGTTCTTCTATGGCATCCTGAAGCAACTTTATTTTTAAGAGTGTAGCTAATTGGTTCTTTTCCTATATGTCTTATATAGTCATCATTGTCTGTGTCTGGAGTCTGACTTCCCGTTACAATATGCCTACACACTTTTGTAGTAAACTGATCTCTTGAATTTACTTTTGTGCAAACATAATACCTGTATAAAGATTATGTTTGAATCTTATATAGCATTTACAAGAGTCTGGAAAATGGCATTTCAACAATCTGGCATAGTCCCTCTAGCAAATCTGACAGAAGAGCAAAAATTTACAAAGATTTGTAGCACAAATAGTAGCTTTATTTGTATAACATATCTTTATTGAGTTTTTACAAAAACACAACAAAACTCCCCAGAATATTCCCCAGGCAGGATAAAAAAATAAATAAAAAAAAACTGTAAACATATATTGATTTATATCAACCAGTCCTCATAAACATTCTTACATTCCATAACTTCACACATCTAAAGCTTCTTCAATATCTCCATTTTTAACAAAGTCCAAAAAACATCTCCCAGATATAAAACAATTCAGAGGGTTTCTTCCTTATTAAATACGTAAGCTTTTCAAGAGCCAAACAAGATATTAAGTTATTCAGCCATAGTCCAAGGGAAGGGCAATTGGTATTTTTCCAACATAGGGCAATATAACATCTTGCTTGTAATAGACACAAGTCCACCAGCTTTCTTTCTTTAGTAGACAAAGAGCAATTGACTGCATAAATACTCAATACACACAATTCAGGACATAAAGGAATTGGAAACAAAGTCAATTGAGAAACATATTGTGGAGGAAATTTGAAATTGCCACCACAACACATATTGAACACTATGCCTGAAACTTAGAAATCAACATGTATTCACTGTGGCAGTTAAACACCTCAGATAATTCAATTGAAATAGGCTTGTCAAAAGAAAAAGGCTCGGCCATACATTTAAAAGGTTTTTCTAAGTGAAAAAAATTATAATAATAAAGAGATAGCCATAATGAAAACCTAGTCCAGAGCATTCAGAACTTTGGACCGGGGAGACAGTTCACCTTCCAACAGGACAATAACCCTAACCACACCCAATCAAACATTTCTGGAGAAACCTGAAAATGCCTTTTGGCCCCTATTAAAACTGACAGAGATTGAGAAGTGAGGAGAAGAATGGCAGATAATTGCCAAATGCAGATTTTAAGTCTAAAAAGACTTGAGGCTGTAAAGGTGCTTCAGCAAAGTACTGAGTTAAGCGTATGGGTTAAGGGTATGAGTTAAGGGTACTTATGCAATGTACTTATTTCAGTTTTTCCTTTCTAATAAATTTGCAAAGTTGTCACAAATCTGTTTTTTGCTTTGTCATTATGGTGTATGGAGTGTAGACTAATGTGAAAAAAAGTCATTTGAAGCAGTTATTATAAAACAATGGTATGTTGTTTTAATGCTTTGACAATACAAAATATACTTTTGTCATGTCAGTAAAGCTATTTGAATTGAATTATAAGCAGTCAAGAAGAGGTTAAAATCCCCTGTTACACATGCCCAAAATCATGATTACTACATAAGCGTATCTACTGTCTGCTCCTCTGCCTGAAAAGAACCATAGTCAACTGTTTCACCATGCTCATATACAACCTCCCATTCCGTAAAACATGATTCTTAGTAATGGAAGCTGGACCCATGAACGAATAGTTTCATGGAATTCGGGAGTGGCTCGGTGTCTAAAGAGCTCTTTGTGTCACGATCAATCAGTTGTGCATAGTTATGCACTGTTCCATCATTCGGTTATAGTGAGGCTGGGTTGATAGCATTATTAGAGTTAATTTGTATTTCATAATTTTGGCTTTCCATGTAGCCTGCCTCTGATTGGAGAGAGAGCCTTGTGTCTTAGTTAACAACTGTAGCTTTAGCCCTGGATTTCCTCCTTTTAAGGTCTATGTGTTCCATGTACATTTTCCATGCAAAATCATCTGAAATATTTTTTGCCACGCCTGCAGCAGCAGCAGATGCGTTGCTTGTTTTTATTTTAGTGCATGCTTGTAGGCTGCTCCAAATTACTGCACACCATTGAAGCAATAAGTCTTAATTTGGGATGTTCACAGAGCCACTGATAAGCAGGTCTCTGAATTCATCTGACAGTCCACTAGTGGCAGATTCAATTATAATTGTCAGTATTTCAGATTTTTCTGAATTGTCAAAGACTCTAATTGGAGCAGCCAAGACTGCTCCTTTAAGATTCTCTCTGCTCCACTCTATAGGGGACAGAGCTAGGTTTTTAAGTTTTGGCTTACTAACTTTAGCTTGTGTGGCTAGAACTTTATAGTGTCTACATAAGGGTCTCTGCAGCAGCCCCTTGGACAGTCGAGAAGAGAGCTCTGGAGAGCTCTCGTGCCTTTCTTACAACGCTTTCTCTTTCGTCTTTGGTTGAGCTTGGCCCAGGGCTTATGGCTCGTTGCCAGTATTTTCAGTTAAAACTTTCAATAAGGCCTATTGTTTAACATCAATAATGTTTAGCTAATTTCTGCTTTTGTGTACTTCCTTCCTGAAAAACCAACACACACCTGAACAAGCTAATCAAGGCGTTCAGAATTACTTGCAAATTGCAGACAGGTGAGTAAAAATGAGATTGGTACTCATTCTGCATATCACTGGCCCTCCAGGACTAGAGTTGAAGAGCTCTGTTTTAAGGGACATGTATCATAAATCATAAATTCTTCTGACTACACTGTAAAAAGTGAACATGTGCAGTTGTTGCTTTAAGGACGTATTTCTATCTGATTCTACCTATAAATTCTACTTTTGTTGTTGTAACCTACTTCAGTCAGGTTTATGTTATATAAAACAAGGAAATGCTGTTTTAACTGAAGTGCTTTACGTTGATGCAACATACAACTTCCAATAAAGCTCAAAACGAACACATTCGAAACATGCACATCTGGTCCATGTTGATTGGTGAATTTGCTTCAATGAAAAATTGTGATTTGGAGTTATTATGCACTTTATGTTGCAGCAAAGTGAAAATACAACTGACAGCGCTAGTCTTCAGCGGTGAGCAATGGTAACCACAACATTCAATAACACAAACTCCTCTAAATGTCCAACATAACTGAACATAACATTAACATAAACTACCAACATATTTCCCTTTACTGAAAAACACATAAAATAACACTTAATCCATACATTTACTCTCCGCAGTCCCTTGCAAAGCATACTGGGAAAAAAAGCATTGTGAGGTAAGTTGATTGTTGAGCTTTTGCCATCAATGGTCTCCAGCTTAGCTCACGATGCTTTTGAGAAATGCAGCCTTGGGCAGTGGACCTGTAGTTCCCAGCATGCTTTGCAAGGGACTGCATTAGGAGAGTAAATTTAGGGATTGAGTGTTATTTTATGTGTTTTTCAGTAGAGGGAAAAATGTTGGTATATGTTCATCTTTAATGAATTTTGTGGTTACCGTTGTGCTGAAGTGTAGCGCTTGTGCATGGCTGTGGGCACTCAACAAGTTTAATGCTAATGTCTGCTGCCAGTCTTTTTTTTTTTCTTTAGTGGTTCTTTATACTTTGTGCGTAACGATGCAGTTGACCCAGCTAAACTGATTTGTTTTGCATAAACTAAATTAAGTTGTGTGTAAAAATGTCTTCAATTCAATTAACTAAGGTTAATGAATTATTAGATTATTTAAATTAATTTGATTATTTTTAGAGTATATTTCCATCAAGGCGGAGAAGGGCTTTCATCATATAATACAAAAAAAAAGATTATATCAAATTTTTTAAGTAATTTTACCTAGCTGGAGAAATAAGGATATATCTACTGACACTTATGCATCAGTAAAACTCGTTTTTTTTCAGGTTGGTTGAATTAGGTTGGTTGGTTTTTATCAGTGAACTTAAATCATTTATTTCATTTCAACAGAACCAGTTATTGTAGACGCCTACCAAAGTTTTTTTTTTTTTTTTCCCCCAGTATTTACTTTGGTAATTCACTTCGATGCTTTCCTGCAGACAATCTTTCAGTTTAATGTCAAGGTAACCCTTTATAATAACTTTCATTTATAAATCATTAACAAAAATTATACAGACAGATCATTAGTTAATAAATATTCAAATAGCTACAATTGTGAGATAATTTTCTTGTTAATGTTTACAAGTGAACTTACTAAACATTACCTAATGATTAACATATGATTATTTTATGTGGATTGTTATGGGCATTGGACTTTTAGCTAATGTAACAAGGTTTGTGTAAAGGATGGCTGGTTAAGTGTAGATAATGCTCTCAACTTAGTCTACTACTTTCCAGTATTCATTAAACAGGATAGCTATTCATTTGAATCTAATAAACTGGCAAAACAAATCATTTTAAAAGAAAATATTTGTTATTATCAAAACAGTATAATATAAACAGATTGAACTGTGTTCCCTTATAATAATCAAATTGACCCCTGTACACTGTTGACCCTTTGACCAAACCTTAAACCTACCCAAACCACCAAACCTGTCCCTAACCTTACCCGTATCACACCTCATCAGCAGGAAAAGTGTTGTGCATTAACACAAGCTATTAATCATTTTATAACATCTGTTAAAATCATTTGTAGATTTTCATTAAGTGCTTGATCATATGGAATTGAAAGTTTAATGACATTTGTATGCATTTTAACTTACATGAAAAAATTATTTGTTTGAACATTATCTAAAGTTTATTAGCAAACATTAACATGCACTTTATCTCACGTTTCTAACTCTTTGAATATATATTAACTAATGATCCATTAAGTATTATATAATGTTTGTTAATTATTTATTAATGAGAGTTATTATAAAGTGTTACCTTAAGACCCATCTCTTTAACCAAGCATAAACATAACACACTATTATATATCAGCTGGAATCAGAACACTTCCTATAACATCTCATGCATTTTGTTACATCTAAAGAGGAATTATATTAGTCTCATTCTTATCCCGAGGTCACCATAGTCAGCTTGACAGAGTCCATATACAGACCAGATGGTGGAATTGTGCCCAGAAACAACCACAAGACCTTTTCAGCCAGTGACCTCAATGACTAGACAACCCCTCAGTGAAAACCTCAATGACTAGATGAGACACAGATCTTGATTAACACATCAACTAACATCATCGTGCAAATGGCAGTTGAAAAGTCAGTTGTGTACTACTTTTTCAACCTGCTGGACTACAACTACAGACTACAACTGCACCTTTTCTCACCCAAGTCTGCCAGAACAAAATTTTGAATAATATCAATCCACAATATCTGACTTGAGATGCAGCCTAGAATCATTAATCACACAATGTTTTTAAACTGAACTGAACTGATGCAAGCTGAATAACGACACTACTTTCTTCAGTAGAGCTGCTTATAAATGAATTTAAGTTGTTTCATAATGAATTAACTTCACACAGTAATACTGTGAAACTGCTTTGAAACAAACTATATTGTATAAAGCGCTATAAAAATAAAGGTGACTTGACTGAGAATAAAGATATACTAATCCCTACTATTGTAAAGATGCTTTATAGCTTTTTTAAAACTTGACACAGACATAAATTTCTATTAAACTAAGTAGAATCAACATTGAACTAATTTAAGCCAAATAATGATAACTGTCATCTGTAGAGCTGCTTAACAGATGAAACTGAAGCAATTTAATAATTTATGAAATTTGCAACACTGTTATTGTTCTTGTTTATTTCTATAAAGCTGCTTTGACAAATCTGTACTGTATAAAGTGCTATATAAATAAATGTGACTTGACTATTGCCACTTTGAACATTAAAGCCTCTTTATGGAAACTAAAATGGTATTAAGTGGCACAAACAAAGGTCCTTATTTTGTTAAAAGCCCAATAACAGTCTGGTGTTATACAGGAACATTTTTTTAAACTTCCATCAATAACTTTTCACTGTAATTTCACTGCACATTGTGACGAACTCTATAATTTTGTCCATTTCTCAGAAATACTCTGATTGGTCATGCTGATGAATGTAGTCATTGAACTTTGGGGTTGCCAAATCTGTGTAACAAAACCAGCCCATTGGCCAACCATAATTATTCCCAAAACTATCCTAAATATACCACAATTCACAATGTGCCACTCCCATATGTCAAAATTTTTACCTGTGGGGAGAATAATCAATCCACAGCAACAGTTTAGAGTAGCCCAATACTTAGCAACCCTGTTGAGCTGAAGTGATGTCTGGCATGTTGAAATGAGCAATCAAAAGTGTTGCAGAAAAGACAGCCCTTTTAATATCATGTGATCTTTCTCTTGACATCCATTATTATGCTTTTTCATGCACAGAATCACACTGAGATGCACAAGTCATACATTTCTTCTTCGGTTGGGTAAGTGAATGCTTTGATGATTTAATTATTTTCTATCATAATTTTATATCTAATATCCACAGTTTGTAAAATATGTCCATGTCTACCATAATAACTTAGACTGTGGTTATGCAGTAAATTGCTTAGTTAAACAGATCAGTGTGGTCACTATACTTATGATAGTATATTGTGACACATTAAAATAGAAGTTAAATAAAAGATAAAGTTAACCGTTAAAGAAGTTAAAATAAAATTAAGATAGATTAAGATACACACACACACACATGTCTGGTGCACTATCCTTGTGGGGACCCCCATAGGTGTAATGGTTTTTATACTGTACAAACTGTATTTTCTATCACCTTACACTAACCCTACACCTAAACCTACCCTTCACAGAAAACTTTCTGCATTTTTTAAATTTTTACAAACTCATTCTGTATGATTTTTAAGTTTTTGTACCCACAGGGACCTCAGTTTAGGTCCCAACGGTGAGACAAGTCACCATGAGTTGGTGTGAATTCAGGTTTAAATCCCCACCAGCAGTGGTGTATACCTGAAGGCCATACTCAAGTAAAAGTACAGATATCTTACCAGAAAATGACTTTGGTAGAAGTTGAAGTCACCGTTTAGAATGTTACTCGAGTAAAAGTCTTAAAGTATGTGATATTTATTGTACTTAAGTACGAAAAGTATTTTAAAAAATGTTTTCAGTTATTCAACTCAAATTGTGAAACTCATGTATTAAATAAATTCAATGCACACAGACTGAAGTAGTTTAAGTCTTTGGTTCTTTTAATTGTGATTATTTTGGCTCACATTTAACAAAAACCCACCAATTCACTATCTCAACAAATTAGAATACTTCATAAGACCAATAAAAAAATAAATTTTTTGTTAATTGTTGGCCTTCTGGAAAGTATGTGTTTATTTACTGTACATGTACTCAATATTTGGTAGGGGTTTCTTTTGCTTTAATTACTGCCTCAATAATGTGTGGCATGGAGGTGATCAGTTTGTGAAACTGCTGAGGTGGTATGGAAGCCCAGATATCTTTGACAGTGGCCTTCAGCTCATCATCATTTTTCTTGGTCTCTTGTTTCTCATTTTCATCTTGACAAATAAAGAGTGTGCAACAATGGTTCAGGTCTGGTGAGTTTGCTGGCAAGTCAAGCACACCAACACCATGGTCATTTAAACAACTTTTGGTGCTTTTGGCAGTGTGTGGGCAGGTGCCAAATCCTGCTGGGAAAATGAAATCAGCATCTTCAAAAAAACTGGTCAGCAGAAGGAAGCATAAAGTACTCCAAAATTTCTTGGTAAATGGGTTCAATGACGTTGGTTTTCAAAAAACACAATAGACCAACACCTGCAGATGACATTGCACCCCAAATCATCACAGACTGGAAACTTAAGACTGGACTTCAAGAAACTTGGGCTATGAGCTTCTCACCCTTCCTCCAGACTCTAGGACCTTGGTTTCCAAATGAAATACAAACGTGCTCTCATCTGAAAAGAGGACTTTAAACAACTGGGAAACAGTCCAGTTCTTCTTCTCCTTAGACCAGGTAAGACGCCTCTGACGTTGTCTGTGGTTCAGGATTGGCTTAACAAGAGGAATATGGCAACTGTAGACAAATTCCTTGACACGTTTGTGTGTGGTGGTTCTTGATGCCTTGAACCCAGCCTGTGAAGTTCCCCCCTCAAATTCTTGAAATTATTTTGCTTGACAATCCTCATAAGGCTGCGTTCTCTCGGTTGGTTGTGCATCTTTTTATTCCACACGTCTCCTTCCACTCAAATTTCTGTTAACATGCTTGGATACAGCACGCTGTGAACAGCCAGCTTCTTTGGCATGAGTGTTTATGGCTTACCCTCCTTGTGAATGGTGTCAATGATTGTCTTCTGGACAAACTGTTAGATCAGCAGTCTTCCCCATGATTGTGTAGCCTACTGATCCAGACTGAGAGACCATTTAAAGGCTCAGGAACCTTGCAGGTGTTTTGAGTTGATTAGCTGATTGGCACTTCACCATATTCTAATTTGTTGAGACAGTGAATTGGGGGGTTTTTGTTAAATGTGAGCCAAAAATCATCACAATTAAAAGAACCAAAGAGTTAAACTACTTCAGTCTGTGTGCACTGAATTGATTTAATACACAAGTTTCACAATTTGAGTTGAATACTGAAATAAATGAACTTTTCCAAGACACTCTAATTTATTGAGATGCATCTGTATATAAAAAATGTTCAAAAAAAGATGGGAGTAGCAAGATTGTGTTCAGTTTTAATTCTTTCTTCCATTTTGTATTTTTTGGGTAAGAATAAGAAGCACTTTATCCGGTACTTAGTGTCTTTCATTCCTACATAAGAAAACATTTCTGGAATCTGAATCTGAAATAGCATTTAGATGTATTTACAATTTATGTATCTCAGAGGGGACATGGATCCATTTTACCTGCAGTTACAGATGCTTAAATAGGCATAATGTTTTGTTTTTCACATAAAACGTTGAATACTGATATTTAAAATAATTTAAAACATGAAAAAAAATACGTCAATGTAAAGTTAAAACCGCCAGTAGGTGAGTGAGTCATTGAGATTCAAATGATTCATTCAGACGACTGATTCATTCAGGAACAAAGCGTTTGACTGTGTTAATGAGTGATCACTGAATCATTTATTCAACCGATACGTTCAAAAAGCTGATTCATTCAATAAATAAACACCATCCATTGCTCAGAGATGCAAAACAGTGCTGTGACCTTTGTTTGGAACTATTTTCGTTGGCAAAATTGAGCAAAAACAGGCAATAATATATCTAAAATGTAAGTCACTTATTGCTTTACTTAACTTGTATAAAATGATTATTAAATGTGTTCATGCTGCTATCTGCAGAAAATGGTACTCTTTGTGTGATATAGATTAAGTTAACTATATTAAATTATATAAATATAAAAAGCATACATAAGCATTTTTGCCATCTACAATTTAGAATTAGGGTTGTCACCCGTCCCTTAAAATACGGAATCGTCCCGTATTTAAAGGTAAAATGATGCGTCCCATTTCAAATCAATATGGTAATCAACAAAAGTATTTTGCACCGTTTATAATGCTAATAGCAATTATAATGAAATTTAATTTCATAAGAAGTTAGAGAAGCTCATCTTGGCATCTTTGTTTCCATGGCGATGATGGAGTCTCCAGAACACGTGCCGTTAAAGGCCTTTCACGAGAGCGCAGCATGCGCTAAACCTGCTCACCGTGCGCGGTTTAAAACATCGAGGAGCTCACATCCTCCCTGTGAACACAAGACTCTCCAGATGTAGAGTTGAACGGTAAAGTTATCAATGTGTCTGTCCAGTAACTAATGATGAACGCTCAGTTTGCAGAGAAGCATTTGCTCCCGGTGGACCCTGGACAGTCTAACTTAAAGGGATAGTTCACCCAAAAATGTTGTCATCGTTCACACTCCCACAAGTTGTTCCAAACCTGTAATAGTTTCTTTCTTCTGTTGAACATAAAAGAAAATACTTTGAAGAACGTCTGTAACCAGACAGTTTCTGGTCCCCAATGACTCTGATAGTATTTTTTCTCTACTATGAGTTAATGAGAAACCTAGCAGTGTGTTATTATTGGTTCTATTTTTTCCCCCCTTCTTTACAGGGGGGGCGGGGAGGGTGGGGTCGGATTGGGTGTCCCTTAGTTTGGGACCTCCGTTGAAGGGCACCCAATAAAAAGAATACAACTATGCTCATCGTTTGCGCTGATGATTGTGACGCAAAAAAGAAACATTGTGCTGGTTGGTGGTTTTGAGATATTAAACAGAATTTTTTTGACGTGGGACGATCACTCTCCACCCATGTTGCCACAATCGCTCCAAAACCGATCCTTCGGTTTGTTTGTGCCGATTTGTGGCCGGTTTGTGCCATTAAAAACAACCACTGCATCTATTTTCCTTCCTGAGGATATAACCACAAATTGTCGGGAGCTGTTGAAAGGTCACTCAACCACATGCCTTTCAATCTCTCCAAACCGGTGGGAGAATGGCTGGTTTGTGCCGTTAAAAGACACCGTACCTATGACCACATTAAATAAAAAATAAATTTTTACGAACAGTGAATCACTCTCCCCCATGCAATCTACTCATTACCACACACGGTGCCATTCGTTGTGCTGTTTGTGCCGTCCAAATTAATTTGTAATGATTCGTCCTCAGAAAGAACAAATACCAAGCCGGGACAGTGACGTCCTCTCCACCGCATGCTGTCCAATCCCTCCAAACGGTGCCATTCATTTGCTGCCGGTCTGTGCTGCAAGAAAACAGTGTAACCATGACCTCTTCTTAAATATAACGGGAACTTTACTCTCCACCCTGTTTAGCGCGGCCGCAGAGTTAAAAAAAAGTGTTTGTGCTGCCTTCAAATTTTAAGTTTAGTCGGCTCCAAGTTTTCACTAACTTCATATTTCAAGTTGACTAAGCTTAAATTTCAAGGCAGCATTAAGTTGAAACGGTGAGACCGTGTTTTTTTTTGGTCTAAATTGTTCTAATTCATTTGTGCTCGATTTGTGCCATTAGAATACTGAACATATTCCCCCCAGGAATAACAAATATATGCTAATTCATGGAGCTCTCCGTCCATGCCAACGGCTCCGTTCGTTTGTGCTATGCCGTTAAAATGAACATTCTATTTTTATTGCTCCTCAGTAAAACATTACAAATATCTGGAGGAAAAGTGATGGCACGCAACCCGCTCGTCCAAATTCCTGTCTTCTATAGTTTGCAAATCTGCTGGTTTACAAGGTTTTTCTACATTTTATTGCCAGTGACTTCATTAAGCACCAAATCCAAAATTTTCATTTTGTTGGAACAGGCTATTGCAACTTTATATCATATATTCGTGTTCTTGTTTGTCGCTATTTGTATTCATTTGTTACAAAAATGCAACATAGGACTAAATTACTGGTTTATATTCAAGTAACAAATATCACTGATACATAAATGCAATAATTTATACCAAGGTATAGCCTACCAACAAAACTATTTTTATCCGTTAAAGCAGGCTCTTTAATGTAACAAGGTTACTATGTATGTTTTAATATAGCTAGCAAGTAGCCTGACTTTACCATCGACATCAACGGTTTTCTCACTTAGTAGCCTATTGTGTATTATTATTATTATCATTTAAATGTGTATTGCATTATGCATTTTGCAGTTGAAATATTCGAAGCATAAACATTACCATGATATTGCTCAGCTGTATTTTCTCTTTGAGGAATAGGCTATGCGTGAAGGACAGCCAAGGTGTGTTTGTTTAAAATATCTTTGAATGAAATAAGATGAAATGTCTAGACTTGCATATCATAATTGAATGTGTTAAAAATTGCATACCACACGCTCATGTGAGTTTTTTATTGCAAAATATTAATAAAAAGTTTTACCTCGTTGATATGTAGATCTATCAGTTTTTTTGTGGTATTTTTTTTATTTGTATTTTTTTTCACACATTCAGTATAACTTAATTCTATTTTATCTTTGAGCACTTTTTCTACAGTCCATTGTTCTTTTTGTTTTCTTATGCAGTGCGATAAATAATCGTTTGTAAGGTGGACAGAAAAACTTTAACATAATATAATAATATTAGCTGTTAAATGCAGTAATACCATGCAATTACAGTTACATATAGCCTACAGATAATGGCTTATTAAGTGCTTCTGTTTTCCCCCTTTTAAATAGGCCTATTTAAGAATAATTAAACCAGGATTTATTTTCACGGCACAAATTGAGCACAAATAAACGCGGCATTTGGTGTGGAGACCGCCTGGAATTAGGCTATTTATATGACCTAATTTATATTAATACTAACGAATATTCGTGGCGAATAGGCCTAGGTGTTCAGTATTCTAATGGCACAAATCGAGCGCAAATGAATTAGAACGATTTAGACTCGCAGTAAAAAAATAAAATAACACGGTCTCACCGTTTCAACTTAATGCTGCCTTGAAATTTAATCTTAGTCAACTTGAAATATGAAGTTAGTGAAAACTTGGAGCCGACTAAACTTAAAATTTTAAGGCAGCACAAACACTATTTTTTTTACTCTGCGGCCGCGCTAAACGGGGTGGAGAGTAAAGTTCCCATTATATTTAAGAAGAGGTTATGGTTACATTGTTTCTTTTAACGGCACAAATCAGCACAGATCGAGCACAAATGAACGCCACCGGTTTGGAGGGATTTGGACAGCATGCGGTGGAGAGTGACGTCACTGGCCCGTTTTGTATTTGTTATTTCTGAGGACGGGAAATAGATACAATGTAAATTTGAATGGCACAAACCAGTATCGCAAGCCGTTTTAGCATTTAAAAGTTTGTTTTGACTATCCATAAATATAATTTAAGATAGGAACAATTGCATTTTGACGAGTCATAATTATAATTCGGCTAGTCACAATGACAATTAGAGATATCTGCAATTATAATTGCACTAGTAAGAAATCGAATTAGAGATATCTCTAAATACTTTATGACTAATCAAAACTCCATTTAAGATATCTGTAATTACATCATAGATATCTTCAATAGGGTGTCACACATACGCAAAGGTAATTAGAGTTCCCTTTCAGTCAGTCACGTTCTACGTTACGTCAGTCGTGACTGACGAATTGGGATCTCGCCCGAGAGCCCAATCACCTTCAAGTGTTAACTAAACAAGCCAATGACAGTTGGCGTGCGTGTTTCGCCACGCGTACCCCGCCCGGCAGCGCGGGTATAAAAGGAGAGTGCATGCAAATGCACATCATCTTTTCGCTTCGGAGCCGAGCCTTCTACTAGGAACGAATCTACGTTGATGTCTGCAAAGAAACGAAAAAGCAACAGCTGGCGTTGGTGTTACGGCGCTTCAGCGGGGGTTGCCATTCAGTGCTGTTCATCTTCGCGTGCTGCAGCTGCCATTCTGCGGTATCGCCGCAACCTCCCCTGGGCGCTTCAACGCTCTCTCTAAAAGAGTGTTTCCTTTTTCCTAAAAGAGCAAATATCTAAAAGAGTCCACGCGGAGGGGTTCTTTTAAAGAGGTTAATGCCTCGTGCGTTTCTGATGTGGTCGTTTCCTGGATGTTCACCTGAATGTCGGAATCACGTGCTAGGCCTGTGAAAAAAAAAAAAAAGTACAGCACGCTGAAACAGCGCTCATCGATGAGTCATGTTCTCAGTGCAGGAACATGACCATCTAGATACCATACATGACCGTTGTGGTCTAGATACCTCCTCATTAAACAGGGGGTAACCCCCTTGCCATGCCCCGCTCTAGCTACTCTGGTTCTCGGAGGGCTACTTCGGTTAATGGTCAGGGAGAACTGAGGGTCACGGTGAGAGTTTAAAGTACGAGTACGTCTCTGCGGGGCTCTCATTCCTTGAGCATGTCGCACCACCTGGTGCTTCCGGACGAGTGTGTTGGGTCCTCGGACAGGGCGGGGTCCAGAATCTTGTGTGGGGCACAGGCAGAGGACAGGATGTCGTTCGCTGCATCGGAGGGCGAGCTAGGCTATGGAGATGAGGATTCGGCTGCGCTGCAACCGTCAGGTAGAGTGGCGTTGCCCGAATCAGATCCAGAGCTGACCGCTATGCTTTCCCGGGCCGTTTTTTTTTTGTTGTTAGAGTGTCGGGCTGCACTGGAGGCCTCCTCCTTCTCCTGAATGCTTGAGGCTGGATGATTGGTTCCTGGGGGCGCAAGCCGGTCGTCGGCAGCTGCCTCCGGTTCCGTTTTTCCCGGAAGTGCATGAGGAGGTTACGAAGTTTTGGAAGGCACCTTTTTCTGCCCAAAACAGACCTGATACCTCCTCCGTCCTAACCACCCTCGACGGGGGGGCAGCCCAAGGGTATGTGGACATCCCCACCAGTCGTG
>JADLZN010000698.1:0-25999 GCA_018155175.1 Sinocyclocheilus anophthalmus
TCTTTTTTCTTTTTTTTTTGTTTTTTTTTGTTTTTTTTTTTTTTTTGTTCTTTTTTTTATTTTTTTTTGTGTGTTGCTTTTTTTTCTTTTTTTTTTGTTTTTGGTTGCTTGGGTTTTTGGTGTTTTTTTTTGGTATGAGTTGTTTGGTGGTGTACTGTTATTGTTTTTTTCTTATTTCTTTTCGGTGTCTTTTGTGCCGTTGATTTGGTGGTGTTTTGTTTTTTTGTTTTTGTTGTTCCCCGTAGGGGGGGTTTGGTTTCGGGGTTTCTTTTTACACGTGTATCTATTTGATTGTTTTTTTTGTTGTTTGGGTGTATTTTGGGGGGTTGGGGGGTTTTTTTTGTGGTTTTTTTTTTTGTTTTGTTGTTTTTTGGGTGTTGTGTTGCTTTTGTTTTTTTTTTTGGGGTTGGTGGTTGTCTTTTTTTTTTGGGTTGCGGGGGGTGCTGGGGGTTGTTGTAGGGTGGGTTTTTTTTGGTTGTTGTGTGGGGGTTTTTTGTGGGGGTTTTGGGGGGGGGTTTGGGTGGGTTGTGTGTTTTGGTTTTTTGGTTTGTTGGTGGGGGTGTTCTGTTGTTTCTTCTGGGGGTTGGTGTCGTGGCGGGGGGGGTTGTTATGGGTTGCGGTGCGTTCGGGGGGCGGGGGCGTGGTTTTTGGTGTGTTGGGGGGCCTCTGCTCCGCCTCCTGTACCCGTCCGGCCTTTCCTTCCGTTCCCCCTCCCCCTGCGTCCGCCCCTCGGTCCCTCCCTTTCCCTTCGCTTGCCCTCCTCGCCCCCCCCCCCCTGTTGCTAGTTCACCCGCCTCCCTCCTCCCCTTCTTCTCCTTCGCCGCTGATTGCACCCCGCACTGATTCCCGACAGCTGTTTCACTGTGCACTCGCCCATGGACCCTTGCCAGCTGTTTCATATCACTCCGCCCCAAGCCTCACACTCTTCGTATACACTGCACTCAAACTCCACTACATTTCTAATTAACTGACGTAGTGTTCTGCCTGTACCATTGTTCCTAGTCGTGCTGTGTTTGCCGTTTTTTTTCTTGCCCTTCCGTTGAGCCTGCATTTTTCTCACACGGTATTTGCCACCTTCTGCCCTGATCCTTGCCTGATTTCCCCATGGATTTATCCACCTCTACGTCTCACAGTCCGCCCCTTCGCTGATAATTGGACTGATCTGTCTGCCCGATCGTTTGACACTTCGTCTATAGCCCTAGGACTATTCTTGTGTGTTGCCCGCCATATACCTGTTTGCCATTGTTCGACAGAGACCTCTGCCGTTATGAGACCCTCTCTTTAAAATTTAGAGACGTCAGATTGCATATGGATCCGCACGTCTCACATCTCGTCAGCCCTGTTACACACTTAGGGCTAGCCTAAGGGCCTCCAGTGGGCTGCCAGCGCAGGGCCCCTGAGAATTTCCCCATTGGCAAAACGTTGGCCCCTTAGCACTGACCCTGAATGGGCAGTCCTCACTTAGCCCCCAGGAAGCCCTCACTAAGCCCACACAGGGCCCGCACTATTAATCTACAACAATAAATATGTTTCACTATAAATACTTTTCAGCTAAACTACACCATTAAAAGTTGTGGGCAAAACAGTTATTATCCTGCTGAAATGGATGCAGTCACCACATAACGAATGTCTGTATTGTCAAAAATGTACAATAGTCATTCAAAAATCAATTTCAGTTTCAAATCAAATCACAGATTTTTTTATTTTTTCCAAATCAAATCATGGATTTCAAATCAATGTATTTATTAAATACAAAACCGAAAACATTCAGTTCAGGTTAATACAGCAAATTGAACACTCTGAAAGGGACTACAAATTATCTAAACAAATATAAAAATAATACAAATTAATATAAATAACAAAAAACACCAAATTATTACTAAAGTATTCATTCGCAAAGCACTCTTCCTCTGAGGTCTCTTAACTAGTCAGCGGACGGTGGTAGCGCTCCTTTCGTCCACCTGCTCTTTCCCTGGTGTGGTGTGGTTCCGCAACCACACCTTTATTTCACTCTCAACTTTAAAATCAGGAGGGCTTGGCTGAAAGGAGCATTTTCTTACAGCCTCTGAAAAGCAAATAGACCTATATGAAACAACACTGTGTGTGATAAGTAATTTATATATGTTATTATAATACCGCATGCTAGCTTACCTGTTACCTGTTCTGAAAAGGTCTCTTGATTGGAGCCATTCCAGTTCAACTGAGTGGCTAAAGAATGGTCAATCAATGTTGATAGTATTCTCCTAGTTGCAATTTGGACATTACACCCACCAATGGTTCCTAGATAGGCAATCTAACAGAAAGGGAAATACACAAAAATTGAAAAATGTGATTTGCATTGGTAAAAAATGAGGCTCAGGACAAAACATTTTTAAAGCCCCTGTATGTATAATTTAAATCTGATTATATAATTGTCAAATTCATTTAGATAGCATAAAGATTTGACTGTAAAAACAGAAATCTAATTTCAGTCAATGAAAAGTACAGTTCTTAGTTATGGCAGAGATTCAGATTCAGTTGCACTGTTGCCAGTTTGGGGACTGAAGTTAGTAGGTTCTCTTACTTCAGACCCCCCGGTGACTTTATTTTGGACACTTTGTTGAGAAGCTACAGTTGTTAGAACAGCGGCACTAGTTGATCAGGACAATTGGTCAATTCCTAGGCAAGGGACTGTAGATGCACTATATGGACAAAGTTTGTGGACGCTTGCTATTACACCCACAAGAACTTCAATGGCATGTCATCAAAAATCCATATGCATTAATATGGACTTTGTTCCTCTTTTGCAGTTGCAACAACTTCCACTCTTCTGGAAACGATTTTCACAAAATAGTGTGGTGTCAGTGGAATTTTATGCTCATTCATCCACATGAGGAGTATTTGTGAGGTCAGACACTGATGTTGGATGAGAAGGCCTGGCTCACAATCTCTGTTAGTACATCCTAAAAGTGTTTGATAATGTAAAGAACCCTGTTATCTGTCTCCTAGTCATGTTTTTACACACCAAACTCACACAGCTATGTCTCTATGGATCTTGCTTTGTGCACTGGGATACATGCTGGAATGGAATAGGGCTCCCCTAGCTGCTCCCAAAAATTTGGAGGCACAGAATTGTCAAAAATGTCTTGGTATAGTGAAACAGTAAGAATTCCCTTCACTAAACTTAGCCCAACCCTTGAAAATCAATTTTCACTCCTCCAGCATGACTGAGTACACAAAGCAAGGTCCATAAAGACATGATTGAGAAAATGTCAATTCATAGTCCAAGTGACAAGTGTCACACGACCAAAGAAATGACGTCAAAACAACAACATTTGTGTCTGCTATGGTGTCACAGAGCTTGTCGCGCAAATTAAACATTTTTAAAGAGCGCAGGCGTTGTTGTGAATTCTGATAGGTCTATGTTCTAGAGTGTTGCCCTGGTGCTGAGCAGTTATGTGCAGCTGTGTTTCTTTCGTAAACAAACATTAGCTACGTTGTTGTACAGGTTGTGACTTCCATGTTTACTTCTGCACTACAGTGATGTTGTATTACTCTTTTGCACATGCAGGTCACTGTCAGGGTGTGGCCACTTCATACAGGTCACATTTTTAGAAATAATGTGAACAGTCAGTGAAAAAAAATCACATCTGGCAATAAATCGGAACTGAGCATTAAGGCCTGCAGTCTGAACATAGCTTTTGTGGCTTTCTGTGTCACTTGCTCTGTCTGTACTATCATGATAAATACACACCTGACAAGAGACAAAACAATAACTCGCTGGTGGACGGTGGCTCTCAGGTGAAAGTTAACTCACTGGTGGACAGTGACTTGCTGGTGGATGGTGACTTGCTGGTGGAAGGTGGCTCTCAGGTGAAAGTTGACTCACTGGTGGACGGTGACTTGCTGGTGGAAGGTGACTTGGCGGTGTAAGTGGCTCTCAGGGAAAAATTGACTCACGGTGGAAGGTGCTTTGCTGGTGGAAGGTGGCGTTCTCAGCTGAAGTTTACTCGGCTGGTAGGAACGGTGACTCTCTTGTAAGGTTGGGCTCTTATATGAACAGTTGACTCACGTGGTGGTAAGGTGGCTCTTAGAAAATTTTGACGAGTTGACTCACTGTGGTGGTGATTGACTTGGTTTAAGGTGGACTTGCTGGTAGTAAGGGGCTCTCGTAAAGTTTCTCCCTGGTGGACGGTAACTTGCTGGTGGAAGGTGGCTCTCAGGTGGAAGTTTACTCACTGGTGGACGGTGACTCGCTGGTGGAAGGTGGCTCTTAGATGAAAGTTGACTCGCTGGTGAAGGTGGCTCTTAGGTGAAAGTTGACTCACTGGTGGACAGTGACTTGCTGGTGGAAGGTGGCCTCCAGTGAAATTTGAATACACTGGATCCGTGACTTTCTGGTAGAATTGGCTCTTCAGTGAAGTTGACTCGCTGGTTGACAGTGACTCACTGGGGGAAGGTGGCTCTTAGATTAAATTTGACTCACTGGTGGACCGTGACTCGCTGGTGGAAGGCTTCTTTAGATGAAGTTTGGACCTCGCGGTGGAACGGATGACACGCTGGTTAATGGTGGCTCTAGATGAAGTTGACATCGCTGGTGAAGTTAACTCGGTGGACCGTGACCCTCTCGCTGGTGGAAGGTGGCTCTTAGATGAAAGTTGACTCGCTGGTGGACGGTGACTCGCTGGTGGAAGGTGGCTCTCAGGTGAAAGTTTACTCACTGGTGGAAGGTGGCTTGGAGACCAGAGAGTTACAACCAGAAGTTGGCAAACCCATGGGTGGTGGTGGGACTGGTGGCTGGTGTACAACTGCAGCTTTGACCGTTTGTAACTGTCTCTACCGTTTCAGTGGTACAGGTTTAGGCTCAAGATCAGTGTAGCGTTTGTTAGGTCTACACAAAATGAGGAACAACAGTCCAAGAATGCATTTTAACACACATAAACAGAATAACTGGCTCATACTATTGTAGATATAGTAATAGTTTGCTGTCAGGATCTTGTTCACAACATTTATAACTAAGAATGCATGAGTACTATAATTTATGTTTAATATTTAACCTGTTTTGTATGAATGAACTAGATAGTAAAGGCAATAGAACAACACTTACTTTCTTGACCGCTGACTGCAATCTAATTCTTCAGGTTCACTGGCTAAAATTACATTTGTTTCTGCCATTTTGGCTTTATATCTTGCCTTTTCATAATCCACTGTAAGAAACAAAATAAGTGTGTCAATAGATCTTGCATCTATTCACATTTTTATTGACACATTTCATGCAATGCAATGCAATGTTTGTAAAGTTATTTACAAATCTGAATAAAAAACTACATCCAAACATGTTTTGTGCCAAAAATACTGCTTCAATGGCGGCTTTCAATGTCTCCTTCAGGACTTCACTTCAGCAATCAACAACTGTCTGCCTTGTTGTTTTGTCAGGGTCAGTATAAGGTGGCCACAGATTTGTGGAGGACTCCTCATCCTGGGACTTCACAATTTTGTACTGAGCCATCTATTTATTCTTTGAACAGGGCAACGACTATCACTGCAAAGAATCATTTTACATACTCTAGACCTAGGCAACAAAGAAGAGAAGAAAGAAAAACCTAAAAATAGCTATGGAGTCAAGTCACCTTTATTTATATAGCGCTTTTAACAATACAGATTGTGTCAATGCAACTGTACAGCATTAATTAGGAAATAGTGTGTCAATAATGCAAAAAGACAATATTAAACACTAATTTTTCAGTTAAAGACACTTCATCATTGAATTCAGTGATGTCATCATCCATCAGTACGTTTTTAATAGTATCTGTGCAATCAAGTCGACAATATCGCTGGAAATTAAATATCCCCATCTAAGCAAGCCAGAGGCGACAGCGGCAAGGAACCAAAACTCCATCAGTGACAGAATGGAGAAAAAACCTTGGGAGAAACCAGGCTCAGTCGGGGGCCATTTCTACTCTGGCCAGACGAAACCAGCAGTTCATTTCCAGGCTGCAGCAAAGTCACATTGTGCAGATGACTCATTTGGTTCCTGTGGTCTTGTCCCGATGGCCGTCTAGGAGACAAGGGCTTCACTGGGGATCTGTCTCTGGGCTCATCTAGTTGTCCTGATCCTCCACTGACATTCAGGATGCTGTAGAAGGTCCTCTCTAGTTGCTATCCACCATCTGACTGGAATAGGTAGCTGGATACGAGTGGATTCCTCTCTGTTGCAGTGACCTCGGAATAAGAGAGAAACAGACTAATGTTAGCGTAGATGCCATTCTTCTAGTGTTGTAGCAAGTACATCGGGTGTTATGGGTAGTGTTCCCAGTTGCGGTTGTCCTAATTAATGCAGACTAAAAATTATTTAACGTATTTGAATATTAGAAATGTGTTAATGTGTTATGTGTAAGCCAGGTTAAAGCGATGGGTCTTTAATCTAGATTTAAACTTACAGAGTGTGTCTGCCTCCCGAACAATGTTAGGTAGGTTATTCCAGAGTTTGGGCGCTAAATAGGAAAAGGATCTGCCGTCCGCAGTTGATTTTGATATTCTATGTATTATCAAATTGACAGAGTTTTGAGAACGCAGCGGACGTGGAGGACTATAATGCAATAAGAGCTTGTTCTAATACTGAGGTGCTAAACCATTCAGGTTTTTATAAGTAATAAGCAAGATTTTAAATCTATACGATGTTTAATAGGTAGCCAGTGCAGTGTTGACAGAACCAGGCTAATATGATCATAATTCCTGGTTCTAGTAAGAACTTTTGGACAAGCTGAAGTTTGTTTATTAAGCAGGCCGCCGGTCTCGCCGCAAACCACGCATAAACACGCATAATAATGTAAGGTAGCAGAGCGAATCACAAGCGTTTAAGTCTTCAGCACAAAATTGGAAACTGAGGAGCCGAATTACACAAAGAGGACCAAGACAAGGTCATAATCTTCCACTATCACCTGACGCCACGAGTCTGAGCAAGTTCCCCCCAAACTAGCAGCTTGGAGCAGCTCACCATCAATAAAACAAAGACACTTATGTGATAATCCTAACGTCAAGAAAGGAATGTCTTTGGGGCAAGTAACCAAATTAATGTCAAAGACACAGCATATCCTGACCTCACATGAGAAAATCATTAGTAGAAACTGCAGCTGGTGGTTTCCCCCACCATAAGACAAACGACAAACAGAGATTCCTTATAGAACCTTTTATTAACCTCTGGTCTTCACAGAACTGTCCTTATGTTCACAGATGGCACAGAACGGTCTTTTACAGAATGTAGATGCACCATAATGAACGCAAAAAGACTTATAAAGAATATCAGTCCAGTGCTTTAACTCCATATCTGTATGGTAACCCACACTTTGACTATCAGGTTGTCTAATCACTTATTGGTGTAATGTCTTGTTAATAACGATGAATAGCGTAGGTTTCCTATGCCTGTTCTATGTATTAGTTTAAAATTCATGCTTCACATTTCTATCATCGTCCTTTGTAAAATATTCATTATTCTGGTATAGAATCATGTCAAAATTATATCTCTTGCAAGAGCGGGAAAAGTCGGACCATGGTGACTGATAATACTGCTATGTTGATTGAATGTATTCGAGTATGCATAACCATCGCACACCCGAGCTATATTGGTCAAGACAACACCATTTATCACAATGATATTACATTGGTTGCCCATGGATTTGCCAGGCTTACTGCATTTTGGGGGGAAGGTCCATAAGGAACCCTCACGTTATTCTGGGTTGTTCTGACTGAGGGCTTGTTTACTGAGTATTTGTTAAATATAACAAAAAAAATTGTGTCTGGTTGGTCCAGACGCTACAAATATCCCCCCTTTCGAAACGTTGTTGTCCATCCAATAGACAAAAGCGAGCGACGTCAAAGGTGCAGAACAATCAGACACACACCTGCCACTCACAGCTGGGAGACAGTGGTGGCTCTCTGGCTGTTGTTTCCTCCAGGAGTCGGTTTGTGGTGCCATAGGCGAGTACTTCCGGTGGTCGTCTGTGGTGGGGGAAAAAAAAAACTTTGTGCGATGGTGATTTATGCTGTCAGCAAGGTGAGGGTCCTCGAGCTTATGCAGCAGGTGTCGAGGCTGTGTCTCCTGTCATCCTGAAGTGACTTGGTCTGGGTAATATGGTTGTTTTTCGATGTTGTTAGCCAGTAGGCTATCCGTGGTACCCGCGATGTGGAATAGCCGGGTTAGACTCTCACTAGTGATGATGGCAGGAGAGCAGCAGGTGGCCCTCTGTTTTGCTCAAATGTCACTAGAAATCTGATGTTTGTGGTGTCTCTTGGCTCTTGTGGCGGCACCGACTTTAGCTTGCCTGAGTTGTGTTGGTAGAGTTTTCGCTGTTGGCATGTGGGCCCGTTGCTCAATCCAACGTTGTCTGGCTGCGTCTGGGGGTGTCGACCGGTTTCAAGGAATGCTCCTCCCTTGGAGGAGTCTGATGCTGTGCTGCGTCAGGCAAGGAGTCAGAAGTTTGCCCTTCTCAGTACTCCTCAGTTGAGTTTTGTTCAAGTAGCTCTTTTGCTAGTGTCAGCAGCTCCTGTAACCCAGAGGTAGGTGTGTCCAGCTGTCCTTGTGTAGCTTCTGTTCGGCACCTGTGTGAAGGGTGTGGAGAGGGATGTTGTGGTGGACTGCTGTTGGAAATACCGTGGTGTTTGCAGGATGAGGAAGCCCTTTTCCATGGCTTCTCCCAGTGTTTGGTCTGGAACTTGGGTCTGTTGCCAAGGTGACGGCTCTCTCCTCTGCTCGCTAGTGGCTTTCTGTAGAAGGGTTTTGCATTATGGCAATGCTGGGTGCCTTCCGGGTTGCCCTCTTAGTATTTTGTTGCCCAGTTGTATGGTTCTCTGTCCAGCTTGTTGGTGTCTGTGGGGCGCCCCTGTGTTTTCTGACTGGGTGAAGTGTGAAACCCCCCCCCCTGCAGGTTCGAGCTCCTTGGCCTGAGAGGTGCCTGGCCTCTTGTCCGTGATCTGTGTTGTGTTTTTCCCTCTGTTTCACTCCTTGTTGTCTGCAAGCATTTTCATTAATTTTTGTGACATTAGATTCAACTTGGCTTCGTTTGAGATTTTACCCTATTGTGTTTGGAGTTGTCTCATTTCTGAGCAAGGACTTGACTTTCGGCTCGGCTACTTGTCAGGTGGCATTCACAGGCGTATGTTTTCGGTTCGGCCTGAACTACACTTTTTCTCCGTGCAGCTGCACAGAGTTTTTAGGAAGTCTGACCTGTACGAATTGTCACGCCGACGCTTTTGCTACCCCCCCTATGTATCTGGTTTACATATGGTGAGGAGTATGCCACTGCTGGCGATGTGATGTTCAGCCGGCTGTTTTTTGCTTAAGTCTATGCGCAGTCGGTATGACTGTTTAAATTCTTTCTGAACCATGTCAAGCTCCTCTTTAATGTTGCAGAATTGCTGAGTGTGGGTGTCGGGTCTCGGGTCTGATCACCTGTTCTTTGCTGTTCTCTGTCTCTGTGTTTGGGTGTTGTGTTGTTGTTGTTTCTCTGTCTTTTGTCAGACTGTTGTGATTATTCCCTTGCTCTGACTGTCATAGTTTGTATTGCTCACCAGTCCTGTCTTGTCTCGTTCAGGCTCCAGTGCTCGTAGCTGCCTGTTTATTTTCCCGCACCTATCTGTGCGTTCAGAAACCCGTGGGCTCCCTTTGGCATCCGCCTACCCTGGGACTCTGCGGTCTTGTTGTTGGGCTTCTCAGCCTCTCGCTCGGATTAGCAAGCTGCCCTGCTAGCTTCGTCTCCACTGCCGCAGTTGCGGCTTGTTTCAGCCGCTGCTATCCACCCATCTGTGTGATAGGGGATACCACGTCCACACGAACTGTCCGCGGAGGCGCTCATTGCCCATTGTGATTATTCTCTGTTCAATAAAGCCTCTGTTGTACCCACATCTGAATCCAGCCTATTCCCTGACACTGGGTTTGGACTTCAGCTCTGGCTGCATGCAGATGGCCTTCTAAGGCCTTAACTCTAGTGTCTCTCTCATTAAGTTCCACAAACGCTGTTTTTAACAGTGACTTTGTGTGAAAAGTTCTCTTTCCAAGTCCTGTCTGATAGCTTTTTCCAGCTGCGCTTGGTGTCCAGCAGCTGTTTTAGCGCCTCCTGAAGACTGGTGATTTCCTTCTGTTGCACCATTCTGTCAGGTTCTTTGCATCTGTTCTGTGCCGTCTCTCTCTGAGTGGTTGTCAGTTCCCTGTGGCACTCTGTGACTTGCAGTTTCAGATAATTTACCTCCTGTCTGAGGCCCTTGAAGGTGTGGGCCAAGAAGAAGATGATGTTGGTCAGATCCTGGTGGTTCAGGCTTGGTGTCAGGTGTCCACTTGTGTCACAGTCTTGCTGTTCCTTTCTCTGTCATTGCAGGTCGTTGGCTGTTTTGAGCTGAAGGATGTCCATTACAGTGTTCTGCTGGGTTTCCAGGTGGTCCTGGTTAGCTGGCAGGGCTGGATGTCTGTGGAATGTCTGCGACATACTGGCACACTTGTGGGAACACCAGAGAGAGTGGGAGAAGGCAAATGCAAGTATGAACAGAGCTGTTAAGCTATCTGTATGGGGAACGGCTGTGTCTTCTAGTCTTGTATAATGAAACGCTCCAGTGTCGGCTCCAGCCCCTATTCCAATGTCCAGCCCAGAGAGGGCTCCTGTTCCCCAGTCCAGTCCAGAGAGGGCCACAGTTCCCGACTCAAGCCCAGGGAGGGCCGCTGCTCCTAAGTCAGGCCCACGGAGGGCCTCCAGTTCCACGTCCAGCCCAGGGAGGGCTCCTGTTCCCCAGTCCAGCCCAGAGAGAGACTTTTTTCCCAAGTCCAGCCCAGAGAGGGCTTCTGTTCCCACGTCCAGCCCAGAGAGGGCTGCTGTTCCTGAGTCAAGCCCAGGGAGGGCCGCTGCTCCTGCGTCAGGCCCACGGAGGGCCTCAGAACCCGAAATTTCCCCCAAGGAATTTTTTTTGGGAGGGAGGGCTATAGGGTTCTGTCCGGAGAGGCTTCTCCGACATGGCCCCCTGAACTGTCTGCTCCGCCATGGCCTCCTAAACTGCCTGCTCCGCCATGGCTCCCTAGTCTGCCTGCTCCTCCATGGCTTCCTAGTCTGCCTGCTCCTCCATGGCTCCCTAGTCTGCCTGCTCCGCAATGGCACCCTAGTCTGCCTGCTCTACCATGATAGAGGTCTGCGCGGGACTGTTTTTTTAATCCCGCTCCCGCAAGGATCTGTTCCACACCCACCCGCTCCCACTATATATTCACTCTTTGTTCACCCGCTGTCCGCTTAGAATAATTTTCTTAGTTAATTTAGATCTCATTTCGAGAATCTCACATTTAAATTTCCGCTACTGAAAGAAAGAGAGATAGGCTGACAAATAAAAGTGGTCTTCACAAAATTGTGTTATTTTATTCGTCTTGTCAAGAGTCTTGAATTTATTGACTTTGACTTGAATTTATATGAATTATCTTAAGACACAAAATTTGTATAATATTTTATGAAACAGTAGGAAAAAAAGTGTCAGAGAAAATAAAAATGTTGTACAAAAATTGTATTATTTTGATTTGTCTTGTCAGGATACAATTCTTTTAACATTTACAACACATAGGAAAAACGTGTCATGAAGATTGTAGATTGTACAAAAATAGCCTATTAGTTATTTTTATTCGTACATTTTTCTGTTAATGTAGTACCCTTGTCAGGGAGAATATTAACACAGTAAATACACACGATGCGATGCTTCACTTTCACAGCTTTACTCAGAATGAATTGTAGCAATGAACCAATAATTATGTTGTATTAGTCTATAACTTCATGGTGTTCACAAATTTACGTCACATATAACAATATAACCTATTAACAACAGGAAGGTAACTCACAGTATAATCGCTACATTTATATTTAATTGCCCAACATACACGTGCATCCTACAGCGCATATTAGCCACATGCTAACGTGGTATGGTCGTGCTATGTCAGCTTAAACTCATAAACACAATTTACACATTCCTTTAGAACATACAACATTAAGATGGACGCATCTAGAGAGAGTTTTATACATTAGTGTGCAAATGTGCATTTCAATACCTGTCAGGAAGAATATTAACACAGTAAATACACACAATGCGATGCTTCACTTTCACAGCTTTACTCAGAATGAAGCGCATCACGAGAACTCCCTGGGAATACACGTACGTACGTAGGCACACGTGCGTGGCCAGTCAGATACGCCCACTTTAAGCATAATAACATTTCACTCCATAACATACTATAAATATTTCTAAGCACCTTAGTTATTTCAAAACATAACATTTGAAAGTATTTTACAACATTTGTGTAATTAATAATGATTTAAACTGAAGACCTATTACATTAACTTATATACACTAACAGCATCACATGAGTTACAGTATACAGTATTTCACACATAGTAATCTCCAGCATTTTATACTGCATATACAGTCCAGCCTATTACACTCTCCCTCAGTATTCGATGTCGTCCCCCGACAGTGACCTCGTGGAGTCAATTAACTTCATAAAGGTGTCTTTGCATTCACTAATGTTATACGAACAGTGTCTAGCAGTAATGGGACTTACGTCACCTATATAGTAAGAGTGCCTTTAAATTACACATTTTTTCACATCTTCGACTGACAGCATACAGTTGCAATGGAACTTAGACAAACTGTATTCTTTTCCCAGTCCACAAAAGTCATTTGGCATTTATCAACAAAAGTCCAGCAATAACAGTCTATCTGGTTTAACAGTTTTCAAGAAACAACAAAAAAGGAGCTTTTTATAGTGCCCATTCAAATGATTGCAAATGCTGTATATATTGGGTCAAGAGTTCCAACAATGTGGCAACATTGATCCATATATCTGATTGTGTCCAGGCAACACAAGACATGCCATTTGCCAAAGTAAAACAGTCCGATAAACTTAGGACATGCTCTATGTGACTGTGGCCGAGCACATCACAGTCCTGTGCCCAATCCACGGACAGTGTCTCATCACTGTTACTTAGTGTTTCACTATTGCATTCCATTTTTTTTTTTTTTTTTTTGAATTTTGATTTATGACTTTCCCAAGTCATCAGTGCGCACATCGGAAAAGCAGTTCATGTCTAATCAACTGTTGTGGTATGTATGAACAAATTTCAACAGTCCATAGTATTTGCGCCCAAAGACACTGGGTAATGTAATCAAAACAACAGTTTCACTCAAAACTAGAGTTCACAGTTAGTAGTAAAAACCTGGGGCTTGGTGATAATAAAGGGGTACTGTTGACCTGGCGGTCGGGGTTTTAAGGTTCTGATAATAGTCACCAATCATGCTTTGCACATTACAACATGCGGGTGTTCCAAAGATGTCGTAGGTAAACCTCTTTGGATGGCGTCGTGATCTCCTTGTTGACCTGATACTGTTTTGTTCTCCTAGATGTATATTTGTCTGTCCTGGTATTTCAGGTACTCCTCCTTCCACTGGCTCCAGTTCCTCTGACTCAGCAGTGGATCCAATTTTTGAAATTTCCTGTTTACTTCCTGTGTCATGTACTTGTCTCTGTTCTATAGGCTCAGTCTCCACTTCAATTCGAGTTGGCCATGGACGGGGTTCAAGAACTCGCTCAGGAATACATACTGATGGTTCAGGTAAGCCTGACTCCCTTGATAACATGTTATTTTGTGTCTCATGTTGTTCATTTGCCCTTTGGTTCGTCTGCTGAAGTTCCACTCCAAAGCTGTACTCATCTTCATCACTCTCACTGTTGGTCTCTTGTACATACTCTCTGCCTATTTTTCCAGGCTGACCCCGCTTTTCTCTCTGCTGGCTATGTGTGGAGCTCTTTTCCTCAACAATGGTTATCGGTAAGTGGTCGCAAGGTAGGAGTAGATTTCTATGTAGGACTCTTGACCTCCCTTTTCCCTTTTCAGGTTTCACCTCGTAAATAGGAGCATCTTCCATGGCTTGGCGGATTACAACATGGACTTCATCCTCCCAGTAGTTCCTTAGCTTCCCTGGACCTCCTCGTGGGGTGAGGTTTTTCACAAGGACTCGACTTCCAGGGTGCAGGTCAGCGCATCTTACTTTGTGATCATAGTTTCGCTTGTTCCTTTCTGCAGATTTGTTTGCGTGTTCCTGAGCAATCTCATAAGCCTCTTGCATCTCTTTTTTTCAGCGTTCTACATACTCTCAATGATTGGTGGCACTTTGGTCCTGGGTAAGCCCAAACAATGCATCCACAGGAAGCCTTGGGGAGCGACCGAACAACAGGTAAAATGGTGAGAAGCCAGTAACCTCGCATTTAGTACAGTTGTAAGCAAAGGTTAATTTGTTCAGTGCTTCCTTCCAGTTTGATTTCTGTTTCTCAGTCAAGGTTTTGAGCATTTGCAATATGGTTTGATTAAATCTTTCCACCTGACCGTTTCCTTGTGGATGGTAAGGGGTCGTTCTTGATGCCATAATGTCACTGTACTTCCTTAGTTGATCAAACAACTGGTTCTCAAATTCCCCACCTTGGTCGTGGTGGATTCTTGCAGGGAATCCGAACTTCAGGGCAAAATCATTAAACAGTCGGTCTGCCACTGTTTTGCCTGACTTTGAAGTAATGGCATAAGCTTGAACGAATCGGGTGAAATGATCAATCACAACCAGGATATACTCATACCCTCCTTTGCACTTATCTAGGTGGAGAAAGTCAACAGAGACTAATTCGAATGGGTAAGTCGTCTTAATGCTCTTTAGCGGCGCTCGTGTCTCCCGACTGGGTTTTTTCTGTTTGATGCATGGGCATTCCCTCAGGACGTACTGTTCGATGTCCCTCTGCATCTATGGCCAGAAGAAACGGTCCCTGATAAGGCTTGTAGTCCGATCTAGCCCTTGGTTGCCCATCTCGTCATGCAGCTCTTTCAGGACAATATGCCTAAACTTGGCGGGTAACACCAGCTGAGTCCGCTGTAATGTCTTACGGTATAGTATGCCATGCTTGTCCAATTGTAACTTATCTCATTCTCTGAGGAAAACTCTGGACTTTGTGTTGCCTGCGTGCCACTGCTTCGACCTCAGCCGAGAGCCGGACTGTAAGTGCTTGATGATTACTCTGATGTCCATATCGTCTTCCTGTGCCTGACGAATCTCCTCTTTTGACAATGACTTTAGTGGTACTTTATTAGTATGTTCACATGCCATTACATCGTCACATCTGACAATCATAGTGGGACCCGAATTATTCTGGATTTCGACTGCTTGAATCATTGCCCCAATACAATCTGGTGAGAATTCTTCCGTGTACTCCTTCATTACTGTCTCTACGTCCACAGGCATCCTTGACAATGAGTCCGCATCAACGTTCTCCTTTCCCGGCCGGTAGCGGATTGTGAAGTGGTAGTCCGCTAGTTCACCGACCCACCGGTACCCAGTGGCATTCAATTTTGCTGACGAGAGTACATAGGTCAAGGGATTATTATCGCTGTACACTGTGAAAGTTGGGGCGTAGTACAAGTAGTCCCTGAATTTTTCCGTCACAGCCCATTTTAGGGCAAGGAACTCAAGTTTCCCACTATGAAGGTGGTAGTTCTTCTCGGCCGCTGTCAGTGTTCTGGACCCGTAAGCGATTACCTTCAACTTCTCGTTCTGCTGTTGGTATAGAATAGCTCCTAGACCCTGGTTTGAAGCATCCGTATGCAGAATGAATGGTTTTGAGAAATCTGGAAACCCTAACACCGGCGGTTGGACCAAGCACTCAACCAGTTTCTCTAAAACTTCTTGGTGGTCCACAGTCCACTCAATTCGCTGGTTTGATGGCACCACAGGACCTTTCTTGCTTCTGCCTGTTCTTTTCTCCCTTCTTGTTAGGCTCTCCTCGCCACTGAATCTACTTTTCAAGAGGTCAAACAGTTGACTGGCAATTCTGGAAAAGTCTTTGATATACCGTCGGTAGTAACTGAGCAGGCCCAAGATCTTACGTAGCTCACCTACAGTGCCTGGTCGCTTATCTTTCAAAGCAGTTACGGCAGCCGTGTCAGCTGGGTCCATGCGGCTACCTTCTGCCGAAACAATTCTGCCAAGGTATTTAACTTCGTTTTTGAACATGTCACATTTCTGTGGTTTCAGCTTAACACCATGAGCACGTAGTCGGCGCAGTACTCTCCTCACTGCCTCCACTTGGTCACTGAATGTTTTTGAGAAGACTAGGATGTCGTCCAGGTATGGCACACATATTTCATCTCTCAGTCCCTCCAAACAGGTCTCCATGAACCTCTGAAATGCTGCGGGTGCATTCATAAGCCCAAATGGAATGCGAATCCATTCGTATAGGCCCCAGGGGGTTGTGAATGCTGTTAACGGCCTGCTCTCTGGGGTCATGAAGCCTTGATGGTAAGCCTTCCCTTGATCGAGCAGAGAGAACCAAGAGTTGCCCCCCAGGCCATCTAGGACATCCTGCACTCGAGGGATTGGCTGGCGATCAGATACAGTCTTCCTGTTCAGATCCCTGTAATCTATACATAGCCTGAGGCTGCCATCCCGTTTCCGTACACACACAATCGGTGAAGAATAGGAGGAGTTGGACTTTTCTATCCATCCTTTAGCAATTAAGTCATGTAGATAATCTTTCATCTCCTGATATAAAGGCTTTGGAACTGAGTTGTACGTCCGAGACACAGGTGTTTTATCGTTCAGGGAAATAGACATTTGTATTTCCTTAGCACAACCAATATCATTGTCGGATTTCGAGAAAGTCTGGCACTCCTCCTTTAACATCTGTCTCACTTGTTGTTGTTGTTGTGCGGTTAAGTGGCTTATGTTGATAGGTGGGTCCCACAGGCTGTCTTCCTCAGTTGCCCTTGGTAGTACTTCGGCCTTAACCTGGGTCACGGATCCTGTTTCTTCTGGGGAAATCACTGCCGCAGGTAAGACTGACTTGACTGGTTGCACTGTTCCTAACTCCACTCTACTTCTCAGGATGATATCGTGGTCTGTTTCATTTTGCACACTTAATGTGACTGAGGGGCGAGCACCTTTTTTCACTTCTAGCAGTGTGTCGAACAGTTTCAGGCCCTCAGGGTACTGAGGGTACTTGATGCTTGGCTCAAACAGTAACACACTGTCTTGTCTCACACGTGACATTTTGACTTGACATTGTACCTGCATGATTGTGTGCTTTGGTATGTTTACAGGGCCCTTGACAGTGCTCACCATACACTCTCCAAAATCATCTGCCGTCACCCGGTTGATAAAGGTGTGCACTTTGCTCTTTTTCAAACTTGGGAAGGCACTTACAACAGTTTGATACAGCTGACCATCAGTCACCATATTTGCATTGTCTGTATCCTTTTGTTTCATCACTTGCTCGATTACACTGAAGCCGATGATAGGTTTAGAGAGTTGCTCACCCTTCAGAACAAGCACAGGGATAACTAATTCCTTTACTCTTTCAGCAGGGGAAGCCAACTTGAATGTTATCTCGACCCATCCTCTATATGGCATGTCAGTACCATTGGCCGCCACAAGGTGAAAACATTTAGTCATCTCTGTTGCTTCAGAGATATCTCTCAGCCTTACTTCAGGTATGTATCTGTCTTTCCACTGTTCATCAATAATGCAAACCTGGGAGCCTGTGTCCCATAAAGCCTCTGTCTCATACCCCTGCAAGTAACAAGTCACTAGGCATTGCTTGCCAACTAAGGAGGTTACTGAGGAGTGCTGATTAACTTGGCATTGTGCTGTTATTATACAATCAATATCATGAGGCATAGCATGTTGCAGTCTGCTCCTTAACTGTTGTGCTGAGTGTTGTCGGGACGTGCATGTCTCTTGGGTCACTCCCTGTCCCTCTGGAGCAACCCATCTCCGTTTAACGGAGCCTCCCTCTGGATTCTCGCACCCCGTACTCTGCAGCCAGCTGCAAAATGTTCACTGCTGCCGCAATAATAGCAATGAGTGCACAGTTCTGCGGCTCCCCTCTGTTGGAAATGGAAGCATTGTCTAGCTTGATGGCGCCGGGACTGTCGAAACAGTTGTTGGGGTTGCGACAGTCGATCATTTGGGTACTGTCGCATGGCTGGATATAGAGGTTGGCTGAATTGTGTGGGCATTTGAGTATTGTGGTGCTGGGGTCGTTGTTGTTGAGCAAAGTGTGTCAAGGGATGGGGCTGCTGAGCTATTGTATACTGTTGTGGTGATAGAGCACTTAGCTGTGAATGTTGCGACTGAAGCAGACATGGATGTTGTTCATATGTGACTGGCTCTGGTCTATGGGTTTGATGCTCTGGCCTTGGATCCCACTCTAACGGCAGCTGATTGATCTGAGCCACGTTCTGCGGGTGTCGACGTGTCATTGTCACTGTTATTTCTTCATTGCTAATGGCAAAGCATTACTTAGGTGGGGCTGGTGGCTGCTGGATTGTCTCTTTGATCTGTGTAATTTCATCGCTAAGTCTTTTTAGCTGAGATATCAGATCGAGCTTTGACTGTTTAGGCTGACATTTTAGTTCGGGGGTAGGCTCGTCTAGCTGTGTGGCATTAACAACAGCTTGGCGTTCTGTTTTCCGTTTGTTCTGCCTTTCCGCCTCATGAGAGCAAGCAACATTTAGTTTTTCAAGCAATACTTCATCAGGAATTTCAGGGTTAGAAAGATACGGCTGTAAGTCATTTTGAATATGGTCATTTTGCAGCCCAGTTAAGACGGAGTGTAGAAACATGTTTTGCACCAAAACAGGGTCATATTTCAGCCCAGATTCATCCTCTTGTGAGGCAAACAGAATTTTCTGTCTTAGATCGAGGGCACGGATCAGAAATTTTTTTTTTCTGAAGTTTCCTTGCTGCGCTGACTCTCTGTGGTCAGTTGTTTATATAACTCAGTGGCATTCTTTTCCTGATAGTGGGAACGTAGGATGCGTCTGAGCGTCGGAAGAGTTAAGTCAGCTTTCCCTTCCAAATAGCTATGCAGCTGGATCCCCCGGCGTAATGGATCGAATTACAGCATCGATGATTTCCTGCTCTGCATACCCCTTGCTCAGCCCGTTTTCTATTTGACGAGCCAAACTAGAAAATGATAGTCTGTCCTTTTGGCCCGGTTCACCAATTAAACCTGCGATTTTGAACTCTTTATGCCAAATCACTGATGCGTTGTGTCTGTGTGCTGGTTGTGACTGATCTGCCTGTGCCCCTGCTGTGCTATGTGGAACAGTAGTATTGACATTCATGGCCTGAAGTGATTCGGCTATAGCACCTGTTTCCCTATCTGTCCTCTGGGCCGTGTTCATTGCCCCTTCAACGTGTCCTGGTGCCACCTCTTTTCCTGGATTATCAACAGTAGTCACTGTAAGATCACTTTGATTTTGTAAGACAATTTTCTCATTGATCATCAATAACTCAGCCATGCCATTATCTTCTAGTTCTTCCAGCTCACTCATATATTTTATTAAGATAAATAGCTGCTTAGGTATTTTATGAGTGAGAGGCGAGTCACATTTGTTACATCTGTCACTGTAATGTGCAAGAAAGAGCAGAGTTCTACTAATTTCTCTCGTGACAATGTGCATAGTTTCTCTCCTATTTCCTCCTGGAGATTTTGAAGAGCATCCATTTTCTTTACTATTTTTTTTTCTCTCTGCAGGGTATAGCGGTGTTGGAAGTGATGGTTACTTCACTGATCTGGGCCTCATCGCCTCTGTGATTCACTGTATCTCAAGCGCACAAGCCACTTAATCAGGTATGCTCCCCACTTCACTTTACTGCCTCACTGCTGTCGGTTGGTTTAAGTTGAGGGGATGTAACTTGGTGGGTCTCGCTGATGAAGGCGTCAAACCATCCAACCACAATCCCAGCGGTTCCTCCAAGATTATGTAGTACCCCTGTCAGGGAGAATATTAACACAGTAAATACACACGATGCGATGCTTCACTTTCACAGCTTTACTCAGAATGAATTGTAGCAATGAACCAATAATTATTGCATACAACAATAAATGTATCAACTCAAATATCTAAATAACTTCCCTCCAATCAAAGGCACTTTACCAAATTTACAATGTGAATAAGCCTGAGTACATATTTGAGGTAGTACGCATTCTACATTCAAGTTTTATATTCACTGTACCCAGCAGTACCTTCAATTACCTTCAAACTAAATAATTCACAGTATGAACTTCACATGTTCACATTTACATACCTCACATGCACGTGTGATTCGGTATGCACACACCACATGTTGTATTAGTCTATAACTTTGTAGCGTCTCGACCAATCTGACACACTAATTTTTATTTGATTTAACAAATCAAATATTCATTAGATTAACAAATCGTCACAGTCCCCTCACTCAATAAACTGGATGCCAGGATTTCTGCTGAACACCATCCCCCACCTTGGTCACCATGACAACTAATCATGATATCACTGGTTTTATGACCCCCCAGGAATGTGAGTAAAATGACCCACTCATTGTCCCAGGACAAACCACACGTATAAATTGACTTTTCCTAATTAAATTCATAGGAAAACCTTTTCTTCTTCTGAATGAAACACCCCCTATTCCTTCAGGCATTGTGTATATTATTGCTGTTTGTATTAATCTGTGGTATTTTTAGACTATTTTATCATGGCTTACATAAACCACTCATTCCTATACGTAACTCTACCATGTCTATATCTATAATTCGTCTTCGGATGAGCTACTGAGAGTGTGCATATTTACTTGCTGAATACCTCTGCAACATATTTGATGGTTCACTAAAAGAATCTTTTACTAAGTTCTGCATCAGACAACCCAAGCAATTAGCATATGCGAATACCATTCTGAAACAAAGGGCCAATAAAAACGCAGAACTCACCACTTGAATTCCTACTTCCCCATTGGGCCGCCATTCTGGAGGCCGTGAATCTCTCAGGCTTTTCAAGGCCACACTTTCAAGAGTCGGTGGTTCAGTGAGATGCTAAGATTAAGATGTGAGAAAACGCTTCAGGATAGCAAAGCATTGTGCCAGGCCTTTCTTCTGCCTTGTCCTTTCCATTCAAGTTACTCTGACTCAAACTGGTTCTTTCTAATCAACCAATTTCAGCAAGATCTTGGGGCCGTAAGATTGCATCAGGAATCTTTTTCAGACAGACTCGCAAGTATCAAACTTAGTCGTTTTAATTGATGCATTAAGTATCAGTTTCACCTTTTTACAAAGGTGTGTTTGAAATAAGAAACTGATGTTTCCCTCAGGCTTTAGATCTGCTGAATATCAAAGTGTTCCCTAAATTCCTTCATTTATCCTCTTCTTGCCGATTTTCAACTTTAACCCTTTCCTATACAACGTATGTGTTGTGTGTGTGTGATGTGTATGTTAGAACCATTTTATGTGTGTATGTAGGTGTATACCATTTATGTGTTTATGCAAAAAAACAAATACAAGTATGTTGGACTAGTTTAAGTGTTTAAGTAGTTAATAAAACCTTACTTGTAAAAAACTCACACTTGAACAACTACAGATATCAAACATTGTTGCTCATAACCGGAGTCACTAATTATGCAGATTTACGTTACAAGCTTGTAGACTTGTACAGTAAGACAGTTATTTCCCTTAACCAGGAAATTAACGTTTCTTAGAATTGACAAGACAGTTGACCCTTAGTGGTCAGCTAAATATCTACAGTGGTTCTAAAATATTAATAATTAATCATAATTATTTATGGTTAATTATTCATATTTCCCATGGGCTGATTCGTTACAGATTGGTGGAGAATGCGGGCATGATAAAACGAAAGTTATGAGTTTAAACACTGGCAACTTAAAAGTGTGTGCTTGATAGCCCAGGTTAAAATAGGACGTGACTTCAGATGCCCTGTTGTGTCCCTATTTGCTGGCTTGTTTAGATGCAGATAAAGTGGGGGTTTGAATTGGTACTGCTATTATAATTGTGAGAGTTTTTATGTATTTCATGCTTAATGGTATCAGTGTAAGGTTAATCTGATTTTAGCAAAGAAACCCTAATTTCAGTATTAAAGCATAAATCTGTCCTGACAAAGCGTAAGTCTGAATCTCAGCTCAGCGGCATGTCCAAACTGTAACATAATGTATTAATCTGTTTTAGTGAATAAATCACAAAATTGCAGTATTGTTTAAATTGTTTCTTTGAAGAAGAAATCTCAGTACAGTTATATCAAGGTAGATGTGAGCGCTGCTCCCCTTTCTACAGCATAAAGGCCTTATAGTTTATAATTAGATTGAAGCAATTCATCTACACTTTGACTGCATATATACAAGCCTAGCAATCTGGTGGTCATTACTGTGTTTCACTTTCTGAGTGAAATTAAAGGGGTAATACTGTACTGGACTAGTACTCATGTGTGAGGCAAACATAACTACATATATGTTTAAACCGGTTTTAACTTACAGTAAACCCGTTTTGTAATTCTTTAAACAAGTGCAAGAAGTTTATTGTTACATTAGAGAAGAACTCACCGAAGTGCTTAGTTAATGCAACAAGCCTTGAAGGACTGAAAGCACCACATTTTAAAACTGTGGGCAACTTCTTTGGAATAGGCAGACACTAAACAGTTGAATTACACTGGCATGCATTGGTTACCGTGACAACAACTTGTCACAGGAAGCGCTAACTTCACATAGCTCAACACGCCATGTTGTAAACAAACCATCTGAAGCCGTTAAGCTAACACGACTTAGCATATTTTCATTTTAGGCTAAGCTACCAAATAGTTTTAACAATTAGGGGTTAGCACTCTTAAATTGAAGTTTTTTTTAAATACAGTGTGAAGTAATTTGAATTTAACCTAATCCCTGGTTTCTGATTTTTCCATTTCTCTTCCTTCTTTTTCTATGTTTCTCAATCTTCAATTCGTCTCAGCGAATTTAACTATCTAGATGTATCCTTCCTGAATGCTATCGCTTAGTTACTAGTTAATTAAATCTAAATTTAATTACATCTTAACTGTCTATCGAGAGAAGAATCATTAAGGTTGGGTGCTTTTAGTAACACACTAATCACTAGTGCTGCTATTTGTTCCTAATACCAGATTGATTACCTTGTTTTAATAATAGCAGTCAGCTAATTTTAAATCCATTTACATGTTATGCCCCCTTGATGTTCTCTCTGAACCTCAAAAGGAACCAGAGACATTTCTATTTTTGATTTGTTTATTTTCAAACATGTGCCCTAATTTTTAAGACCCTGTTACAAAGTCATCTAGACAAACGCTAGGGCATAACTATCATCCTACCAAATAATAAGCATAATCTGAATAGAAATGCTCTCCTTTTCCTTTTCCTTCTGCTTTTCCCTTTTCTCCTTCATTCCTCAGAGATTAAGCCTGTATGGGGAACCGTCAGTAAATTCTGAGTGATAATTTGACAATAAGAGTAGTCTTAAGTCATCAATCAAAACCCTGTTTACGCCCTTTTCAGCAAAACATATGCTGACCCAAAACTATTTTAGCATTCACACTCTGTTTTGATCTTGTAGTAGTCTCTAGCCCTTACGCTCAACACAAGTGTGTCAAAATGTTGCAGATGCTCAGACTAACTGCCCAGAATGCAGACCAAAGAGGGCTGGCCAGGCGTTGTGAGGAACACCCCCTACCCAGGGCCGACGACCACCTACTGAGCCGAAAGCAACTGGACACAGAGAGAAGTGTACCTCAGACTCAGGACTCAAGCGAGAGTTATGGCTACAAAAGCTCACCAAGGTCATCATCTTCCTGACCCACAACCTAATGGGATTGAAACAGGAGGAAATTGATAGATTTCAAGAGACTCTGATCCAGAAGCTGAACAACACTCAAGACAAGCTTGACATGTTCCGAAGAGAACTCAGGGACTCCTATAGGCTGCGAAAGGAAATGCAGTGGGAGAGACACCCTACTCCTGCATCCTCATTCAGCCGTGCAAACTCCCTCATATGCAACAAGCTACGAAGGGGGGAGCCAACACTTTCTGCTTAACAACTGACAGAACAGAACTGTAATACTTCCAAGCATCCCCGCAGCAGCGCATGATGTGACCCCCTGAAACTTTGACAAGCTAGCCAGAAAATCCCAGCATTCACATGGCCAGGAAAATAATTGTTTCCTACTTTATGCAGTACGAGCAGTAATTTAGAACGGTGGAGTCGTTTTAAACATTGCTTGCAAGCAGACCCAATAATCAATCTTATGTGTCTGTTTCATAAGTTAGTAACTTCTTCTCCATGCGCATACCAGTTCCTGATCAAAACCAGATAAAATTATAGTTTGAATGCGCCTTCCTACAAGCCAAAATAAGTTTTTCAGTGCTATAATGTGTTTAAATTGTATGATAAGAAACTAACCTGATTTTAGCGTAGAAATCCTAATTTCTGTGTTAGTAGGGCACAAGTCTATTTTCTGACGACGAAGTCTCGGGATTAGCAGCTCATATAAATGTTACCAGAATAAATCGGTCTGATCTTGAGCGAAGAAATCCCCACTTTCAGCACTGTTATAGGTGATCTGAACGATGCTCCTCATTTCACTAATTTAAGGCCTTATTATGTGTTATGTAGCATTGTATTCATATCGACCCACTCATGTTAAACATTTACGTAACTCTTATGCATGCGCGCACCAGGTTCTGATCAGAATCAGATAAAACTATAGCTTGAATGTGCCTTCCTACAGGTAGTAGAAAGTTTCAGTGCTATAATGTGTTTAAATCGTACGATAAGAAATTAACCTGATTTTAGCGAAGAAATCCTTATCTCTGTTGTTAGTGGAGCATAAGTATATTTTCTGACGACGAAATCTCGGGATTAGTAGCCCGTATAAATGGTACCAGAATAAATCGGTCTGATCTTGGGCGAAGAAATCCCCTTTTTCAGCACTGTGTAGGTGATCTGAGCGATACTCCTCATTTCACTAATTTAAGGCATTATTATGTGTTACGTATCATTGTATCTCATTTTGACTCGCTCATGTGAAACATTTACGTAAATTAATGGTGTTATTCTAGCGTAGCTTACTACGAATCCACCATTGCCTGTGAATTGAATGTGCTGTTTTGAGTAATGAATTAATTTGTATGGGACATGCATGAGTTTCCCATGCATGTTCACAGCAGTGCAAGTTCTGCTTCCCTTGCACCTGATGTGAGTTTGCATTGGTCTCCTAGCAACACGTGACCCCGGAAGTGTGAGCAGACTCTTCCGGTTAATCTGACAACAGCCCCACTTCACAGACCTGTGTGTAAACAAAGAATTGCGTGTAACTAACGCAAACTCTTAAGCTAAGCCTTTACCTCAACTGCTAGTGTTTAGCATCTGCTACGCTTAGATACGTGTAAATGTAACCTCTACCACCCTCTCTCTCCCTCTCTCTCTCTCTCTCTCTCTCTACCCTTCCCCCCCCTGGTGTCACTTCCTTTTGATGCCATCACAGGTCCCTGTGGTACCCACCCACATACTGGTTTTACTTGTGTTATTGTTTATTTTTGTTTTGACCTTATTCTACCTCTCTTTAATTTTATTGCATTTATTTACATTTGTTAGCACAAATGTACCAATTCAGCTAAATTGATTTTTATTAAATTTGAGATTTAATTAAATCAATTTGTTTATTTATTTTTTATTTTTATTTTTTCTTTTTATTTTTTTTTTTTTTATTTTTTTTATTTACTTTCCCCTTTTATTTTCCTACAGCTCTTAGGACCCCTTGTTATTTTATTTATTTTTTTTTGTTTGTTGTGTTTTACTTTTACCTTTTTTTATTTTTTTTACCATCACCATCGTCGCTTTTGGTTAGGATTACATTAGTTCTAGCAACTGTTGTTTCCTTATTGAGTTATACAGGTTATTAGTAGCCTACTCCCTGTTTCCTCTCTACTTCTCCTCACGCCTCAGTGCCAGGCCTAATACATTGAAGGGCAGCTACCATTCAACACTATGTAGGCCAAGATAGAACTAGGAACATTTCCCACTGTTTCTTTTTCTTTTGACAGGTATTTGGTGGGTCCCTGCTAGTTTAGCTAACAGTCTAACCCTAGGTTTATGAATTCTATTGCAGCATCACACACAAGTGAACCCTGCTTA